>JAJOOO010020462.1:0-32113 GCA_029582685.1 Solanum piurae
CACTTCTAGTCAGTTTAGAGGCTTATTTCAGACATAGATAGATTCAGCTTAGTTTTGAGTTAATAACTTCTTTGTATTAAACTCATCAGTTTTCATATATCTCAGTTATAGTATATGGGTATTCCCCATCTTTTCATTTATTTATGATTTACCTTCCGCATCAGTTTATTATCTTTAGTATGCTCATGATCATGCCAGCAGGGTTAGCTTGGGATCACTTGTGGTCCTAGGTCCCGTGTCCGCGTCTCGGGGGTAGTCTCGGGGCGTGACAATAGCATTCCGTCACTCAGTCTCCACCTGATTAGATACCCCAAATAAGAACTTACTTATTTATGCCCTTGAATCGGCAATGATGTGTGTAACATACCTAGAGAGCTGGGTAAACTTCAACCCGTTCTCTTGGACCGACATTGACCCCTTCTTCAAGTTCATAAACTCTTGTGCCTTAGCTTCTCTCAATTCTCTTGGGGAGAACCTATCTAGAAAAGCTCCACTAAAATAATACCAAGTTACAGGAGTTGGATATGCACCCCTTTTATCTTTCCACTGAGTGAATCAGATATGAGCCTCATACTTAAAGTGGTAGGATGCCAACTCAACACTCTCAGTTCCAGTCACTTGCATTACTCCAAAAATGTTTTTAACCTCATCAATGAATTTCTATGGGTCCTCACCAACCTTCGACCCTAGAAACTCAGGCGGATTCGTCCGAACAAAGTCTCGAACCCTAGCTACAGGTGATCCACCATTTGTGTTAGTAAGGACTGGTACCTGCTGATTATTTTGATTGGCCACAATATGAGCCAAGAGCTGGATCACATTCCAAAATTCTACATTCGTAACCTCATGGTTCGAGAATGGAGGAATTGTGTTAGAAATATATGCATTGGCATTTCGTGCGTTAGCTCTACGAGGAGGCATGATCTGAAATGCCTAATAAGGGATAAGAAATGAGAAGTTTGGATCATACCCACGCACGATAAGAATATCAAAGAAAGTGAAGCTTTTCTTAAAACACTTCATAGCCTATCTCTCATGGATGTGGTGCACTTCACACCTATGGAAGAGACTCTACTTAGTGCGGCTTTCAGACTTCCTAGGACTCTTGAACCTAATGCTCTCATTCCAGATTTGTCACGCCCCGAGGTTACCCCCTAGATGTAACACGGGGCCTAGGATCACAAGTGACCCCAAGCTAACCTTGTGTCTGGCATTTATCAAGCATATTGAGAATCACTGAATAAAACTTGTATTATGCGGAAGCTAAAACATAGATAACTGAAAGTGGGAAAACCCAACTAGTCTGAATGTATAAAACATACTAAGAGTTTTATAACAACTGAAAGATTAAACTTAACAATCAAGATGATTCTACTACTATGTCTGAAAAGCCTTTAACTGACTTGAGTTACTGGGACATGCTCCCCAGCTAACTCTAACAAAATTGAAAACTAAGAGTAAAGACTAAAATGAGAGCATGTCTATTGTCTTCAAAGTATTAGGACTCACCACTGAAGCTGCTGAAATACGGATCAAGAATCGATCTAAGCGCGATTTGGATGATGAGTACCTGAACCTACATCATGAAAGTATGTAGCGCGAAGTATGCTTTATTACTTATAATGTACTGAGAATGCATGATATAGATACTAAGATGAACAAATAAATAGAAGCTGAATAAAGCATATTTGAGCAATGACATAAACTGAGCAAGAATGTAAATATTGAAACATAATATGAAAAGCTAAGTTGAATGCAATGACCAAGTACTATTCATGAACATGACATGGTAAACTAAGTACTGAAGTATTTACTGGAAACCTAGTCAAATGCACTAAGAGTCTGACTGTGGGAGCTACTATTAACCGACGTAAACCACGTGAGCTAAACGTGGAGTCCGATGTATTTTCCCCATCGAAAGTAGCCAATATACCTTACTAGGGGTATAAAGGCATGACTGGAGTGATCACTAAATCTGATGCTCAACAGAGGTGACTTGTACTCCTATGGGGGCACGTAGTTCTGGGACCGTGAGGGTATGTTGAACCCTAGTCCAACTCGGTGCTAAGTCTACTTTCAATTAAATATGTATATGACAGAAATGTGACTAAAATACTGAATAGCTCAAAATACTGACATGCTAACTAAAAATGCAACATTTATATACTGATAATGTGACATTCGAAATCTAAAGTATGGTTATCTGTTTAACTGGCCTAGCAAGTGTAATTCATGAACTAAGAGAAGCTACATAAGCTAGGGTTCTGAGTTTCATACAATGAATTAAGCAAACTTTCTAAGAAAACAAGCTATTTCGATTAAAGATACTACAACAGCTAAATTACAACAAAACTCCAAAGTTTTAAAAACCCTAGGTTTAAACAAGACATGGAGAATTAAGGAACTAAATGAATTCTAGGGACCTAGTGGATGACAAGAACCAACTAGTGAAATCCCACATACCTGGTGATGAAATCTACGGAGAAATCCTTTGGATTTTGGGGTTGAACCTTGAAGAACACTGCTACTTGTTCTTGGGAGATTTGGTCGAATTTTTCCTTTTCTCTTTGCTCACAATTTGGATGATTTTTGGAGAATTAGGATTTTGGATAAGTCTGACAAAGTTATTAGGCTTAGACTGAGTAAAACGACGTAGTTTTAACATTAAATGGATGTAGTATAAATTCCCAATGCATAGGTAAAAGACCAAAATGACCCTAACATAAAAGCTGACTAGGCCACCGATAGACCCGACTGAAGGACCGTGGATTGACCAACGGTCCATCCTGCTAGGGCATCATTTGGCGTCTGAGACTGGATTTGGGGGTCACAATCCATGGACCTGGAGCATAGACCATGGACCCATCAACAGTCCGTAGGTCCTGGCGTGCGTTAATTTTTTCTAGAGGTTCTGGGTGGCCAACCTACAAACCTCACCCATGGTCTGTGGTCCCATCCATGGGCCGTGGTTTAGTCTCCGTCGGTGGCACCTGGAATTCTGAAAATCTGCTATTTGGCGCTTTCTCGAATCTGGGGTTTTATAACATAACTATCATACTTGTTACATTGTTTTGAACTAACGCATACTCTTGCCTACATTTTCCCAAATGTAGGATCTGACAGTTAGGGTTCTCAGTTTTGTGGCTAGTGGTTTATTGAGAGGTTTCCGAGCTTTGGTGAGTCCTCATGCTTCGAGGATAGATTTTCGTTGTTTCAGTTCTTTCTTATTTCCAATTTTGGAAATGATGTATGGGCTAGGTCCAATTTCATTCTATTGTATTAGATGGCTATTGAGAAAAAGTGTTTAGACTCCCGCTTTAATGTTATAAAACTTTTGGACTTAAAATGTTTATGTTACCTCTTTTGTTCTATTTCTTATGTTATGAATGCTAAGTGGCTTGTATGGGGTCTCTCGGGGTCCTATACGCCATGTTACATCTAGGGTGTACCCCTGGGTCGTGACAACTCTTGGACCAAAATTGAACCCTACTTCAAGTTCATTAAGTCTTGTGCCTTAGCTTCTCTCAACTCCCTTGGGAAGAACCTGTCCAGAAAAGCTCCAGCAAAGCTGCATTCTCACCCTTGTTTTCCTTCCATTGCGTTAACCAAATATGATATACATCCTTGAGTTGATAGGATGCTAATTCAACACTCTCAGTACCACTCACTTGCATTACTCCAAGAATCTTCTTAACCTCATCAAAGAAGTTTTGTGGGTCTTCACAAACCTTCGACCCTAGAAGTTCAGGCGGATTAATTCTAACAAAGTCTCGAACCTAGCTGCAGCTGATCCACCATTCGTGTTTGTAGGAACTAGGGCCTGCTGATTTTTCTGATTAGCTACGCTCTAAGCCAAGACCTGGAAAACATTTCGATATTCTGCATTCGACACCTCATGGTTTAGGACTGGAGGAACTGTGTTAGCTCTACGAGGAGGCATGATCTGAAACGCATAATGACGGATTAGAAAGGAGAAGTTGAATCATACCTCATACACGATAAGAATAGCAAAGGAAGTAAATATTTTCTTAAAACACTTCGTAGCCTCCCCCTCATAGATGTGGCACGCTTCACACCCATGAAAGAGACTCTACTTAGTGTGCTTTCAGACATCCTAAGACTCTTGAACCTAATGCTCTAATAACAAGTTTGTCACGCCCCGAGGCTACCCCTTGATGTAACATGGGACCTAGGATCATGAGTGACCCAAAGCTAACCCTGAGTGTGCCACATAACAAGCATACTGAAAATAACTGAGTAAAATATATACTATGCGGAAGCTAAAACAATGGATATCTAAAAATGGGGAAAAACCGAACTAGTCTGAATATATAAAATATACTAAGAGTTTAGTGATAACTGAGTAACCACTTAACAACTCAAGATGAATCTACTAATATGTCTAGAAAGTCTTTAACTGAGTTGAGTTGCTGGGACATACCCCCAACTAACTCTAACAAAACTGAAACTAAAAATAATGACTAAAATAAAAGCATATCTATTGTCCTCGAAGTATGAGGACTCACCAATGAAGTTGTTGAAGTCGGACTGACAATCGATCTAAGTGTGATCTGGATGCTGAGTGTCTGAACCTACATAATGAAAGGATGTAGCACAAAGTATGCGTCAGTACTTGGAATATACTAAGCATGCAGGATATAGATACTAAGCTGAAAAAATATATATGAGCTAAACAAAGAATAACTGAGCAATGTCATAACTTGAGCAAGAATATATGTATTGATATATAACTGAAAAACTGAACTTAATGCAATGACCAAGTACTAATCATGAAAATAACATACTGAACTGTGTACGGATATAAATGGTGAAAACCTGGTCAATGCAAGGAGAATCTGATTGTGGGAGCTAGTATTAACAGACATAAACCATGTGTGCTCAACGTGAAGTCCGATGTATACGCCCCATCAAGAGGATCCAATATACCTTGCCAGGGGTATAAAGGCATGACTATGGCGTGATCACTAATATTGATGCCCAACAGAGGGGACTTATAATCCTACTCGGGCACGTAGTACTAGGATTATGAGACTATGTTGAACCCTAGTCCAACTCGGTGCTAAGTCTACTCCCAACTAAATACATCTGAAGCTAAAATGCACTAAATACTAAATTGTTCAAAATATTGGCATGCTAACTGAGAATGCAACATTTAAATACTGAGAATGTGACATTCGAAATCTAGAGAATGATATTCTGTTTAACTGACCTAGCAAGTATAATTCATGAAGTAAGAGAATTTACACAAACTAGGGTTCTGAGTTTTATACAAGGAATTATGCAACATTTCCAAGAAAACATGTTACTTGGACTATGGATTCTATAGCAGCTGAAGTCACAACAAATTCCCAAGATTTTTCAAACCCTAGGTCTAAACAAGCTATGTAGAATCAAGGAACTAACTAAATTCTAGGGACCTAGTGGATGAATGGAACCCACTAGTGAAATCCCACATACCTGGTGACGAAATCTACGAAGAAAACCTTTTGGATTTTGGGGTTGAACTTCGAAGAATGCCTCTGTATGTTCTTGGAAGAGATTGTGCCTCTTTCTCTTCTTTTCGCTCTAAGTTGGATGATTTTTTTGGAAAATGAGGGTTCTGGGTATGTCTGACTAGGTTATTAGTCTTAGACTGAGTAAAATGATGTAGATTAGGCATCAAATGACGTTTTTTAAGGGCTCAAACACATAGGGAAAAGAACAAAACGACCCTGACTTAAAAGCTGACGGAGGCCATCCACTATGGGACTGATGGATTGTCATTTGAACTACCGGCCGTCGACTGGGGTCGTGGTTCATGGTCTTTCCTACAAGGCTTCACTAAAACGAGCATAAATTTTTACTTCTAGCTTGGATTTTAGCAAACTCGTGGTGTTGGAAAGAGGATTCAATTATCCTTAATTTGATAGGTCATGAGCCACTTAATTAATTTTGTGCTGAAAGATATGACCGTTTGAAGTTGACCCAACAACCATTTCCTCTAAATAGATGTTGACCCTCACCTACGGCCAGAACTACGGTCCGTAGGTCCAACCATGGACCTTAGTGGTCTACCATGGGTGGGATCATAGACCATTAAATTTTGGACCCCAACAATGGAACACCATCTATGGACCGTGGATCCAACGACAGGCCGTCATTGTGAGCTTTCATACTCTACTGGACTTTACATTGTTGTAAATCTTAACTAACCATCCACGACACCCACCTATGAACCGTTGTTCCACCTACGACCAGTGGGTGCTGTCGTCAGTGGTGTGGTGACTACCTAAAAACATGAAATTTCCATCTTTTCGAATCAGAGGTGTTACACCCTCACTGCCTCAATCTTGGCTAGATCAACCTGAATACCCTCCTTGGGGACACCACGTGTCCCAAAAATGCCATAGAATCAAGCCACAACTCACACTTTGAGAACTTTCCATAAAGCTTCTCTTCACTCAATCTCAGGAGTACAATCCTCAAATGTTGATTGTGATTTGCCTCCATCTTGGAGTACACCAAGATGCCGTCAATGAACACTATCACAAAGGAATCCAAATAAGGTCGGAACACCATATTCATCAACTCCATGAATGATGCAGAGGCGTTAGTCAAAACGAAAGACATCACAAGAAACTTATAGTGCCCATAATGAGTCCTAAATGTTGTCTTAGGGATATCTGATGCCCTAATCTTTAGTTGATGATAATCAGATCTCAAATTCATCTTAGATAACAAAGAGGCACCCTGAAGATAATCAAACAATTCATCATACGAGGAAGAAGATACTTGTTCTTTGCTGTCACTTTGTACAACTGTCTATAATCAATACACTTCCTCATGGATCCATCCTTCTTCCTCACAAACAACACATGATTACCTCACGGGGAAACACTGGGTCAAATAAACCCCTTACTTAAAAAATCCTGCAACTCATCCTTCATTTCCTTCAACTCAGCTAGAGCCATAGATAAGGAGGAAAAGAGATGGGCTTGGTTCTCGGCTTCATGTCAATGGCAAAATCAATATCCCTATCCGAGGGAACACCCGAAAGATCAGTAGGAAACACATATACAAACTCTCGAACCACGAACTTAAAATCTATAGGAGGTGGATCAACACTAGTATCCTGAAAGAAAGCCAAGTAGGAAAAACACCCTTTATCAACAAATATTTGAGCTCTAGTGAAGGAGTTAACCTTGCTAGGATAAGAACCACTAGCACCCGTCCATTCAACTCTAGGTACACCTACAATTACTAAGGTCACAACCATAGAATAACAACCAATAATAGCATTATGTGGAGAAAGATAATCCATACCCAAGTTAATATCAAAGTTTACCATCCCCAGAACTATCACGTCTACCCAAGTATCATACCCAGTCAAAGAAACAAGATAGGATCAATAAACTTGATCCACCACTAAGGATTCACCCATAGGTGTAGAAACATGAATAGGCACAAGCATGCAAGAAGACATCAAATTAAACTAAACAAAAAAACATGTAGACACATATGAGCAAGTAGATCCTAGATCAAACAATACTGACACAGGTCGATGGTAAACTAGGACGATACTTGTGATCAGAACATCAGAAGTTTCAGCCTCACGCCTCTATGGAAAATTATAGCACTGGCCATCTTGGCCGCCAGTAGCCTGACTAGAACATTTAACTCCACCCTACGGAGCTAAAATACCCCTACCAGAAGTGTTGCCACCTCTACCAGTCTAAAATCTACATCGACCCTTGACCAGAGGCTTTGAATCCCTAGTTGGAGCAGCTGACAACGAACAATGAGGTCCTTAATGAGTCTATAGAGGACACTGGCGCATCATATGACTTAGATTCCCAAAAGTATAGCAAGTTCTCGGCACAGATAACTATTGTTGTGAACACGATGAACTACCATGGCCACCTCGGCTTGAACCATAAGACCATAAAGCTGACTGCTCACTCTCAACTACTGGCATAAAATCATGACCCGGTCCATGATTCTGAAAAGGTCTACTACCTCTATCTAAACCTCTGCCTTCAGATGAGGCTCCAGAAAATTGACCAGAAGAATGGGCACTCTTGGGCTCCCCAAACTCCTCTAAGACTATCAACTCTTCCTCTTAGGTGGTGCTCACAATGGACAGGAAGGAAGCCCCCTTCTAGCTAACCTGAACACAAAAGACAGAGAAAGTCAACCCCCTCACAAACTGGCGATCTCTATCGCGTCATTAGGAACAATAGTGAAGCATGCCTAAAAACCTCATAGAAATGGGCCTCATACTTGGTCATAGACAGACCACCCTGAGTCATGCTCTCAAACATCAGACGACTCTCCTCTCTCATGCTTCACAGAATGAAGCGGTCTAGGAAAACACTAGAAAATACATCCTGCCCTACCGGAGGAGAACAAACTGGTTTAGCCCTCAGAAAATTCCTCCACCACTCTCAAACTCGACCACGAAGCAGATGTGCAAAAAATCAGACACCATGTTCACCCACCATACATACTACCTCAAGCATCTCATGACAGAAGGTCAAGAACTCATGAGCATCCTCACTCTTACCACCCTGAAACTGTGTGGATTCATCTTCTGAAACCTCTCGTAACATTGCTTCTCAACTATCGTGAGAATAACCTCAAGAGTATTCTGAACACGCATAACCGGTTTTGGAAACACTGGTTGCTTTCGCAATTGATCCTGAGTACCTGGAATCAGCTGTTGATCTGGGGTCTGCACGCCTACCCTCGTCTAAGAACTATGTGGTTTACCTAACGTACCACCTTGAAAGAAGTTCTCTACCACACCAAAAATCCTTAACAAAGTCTCCTGAAACAAATGAGCTCCAAACTCGGGAGGAACCTAGTCCTCAACAATCTCAACATGTGGCTGAGGATAAGCCTCTCTAGCCCTGGCTCTAGTACTGCTCCACGGGCACGACCTCTTCCTGGTGATACTCAACTAGCATGACTTCAAGCTCGGGCACTACCTCTACCCCTAGCTGGGTCTCAACAATAACCTCGAGGACTGCCTCACCTCTACCACTGGAAAAAAAATCTCTAGTCCTCGTCATCTATCAAGAAAACATGCGGCAACTCAGCACTAGTGAAAGTAACCATGCACGATAAGAAAGGATGAGCAGAAGTAAGTTTCCTAACAATCTTTGTATCCTCTTGAAGATAAGTACAAACATCTCAATCCCGATCCTCATAGACTTGACTTGTATACATGTGAGACCTATTGATTTGGGGCTCTGATACCATTTGTCACAACCCAAAAATAGACGTGATGACACTTATCTACTCTCACTAAGACAAGTCAGCTTCAACCCAACAAAAACGAAACAAATTTGGAATTACAATAAAAACAAGAACAAGAGAGAGTGGAAAACTTACTCCAAAATTTGGTTATCACGTGTACAAGCCACTAAATACATAAGTGCGGAATTAAGAAATAAATACAAGTCTCAGTCTTTGTTTCTCAAATAGAACAAAGTGTAAGAAAATGAAAAAGAGGGCGCGCGTAGAATAAGAAACAACTACCTCTTCAAATCCTTAACAAGCCTCAAGATAAAAGCAAGGAGAGAGACATCACATGGTTTCAGGCTCAAAACCAACACAAGTGTAGAAACAAGTGGTGAGTGCCAACAACACGGTACCCAAACATCAACCTACTAAACAAATCACCAGCTAGGAAACAAACACCCCTCACTCTCGAACAGAACCTCCTCAAACTACAACCTGCACAGAAGTAGCCCAACCTAGAAATTCTACAATACGCGGCTCACAACGCCTAATATTCATAGTTCAATCTTCACAATTCAATAATCAAACAAATTTAAAAAGTCAATCTCAAAGTCAAGTAGTTCAGTTACACACAACAAGCATATCAATCTCAAGTATCAAGCAAGTCATGCATAAGCCTCAAAGGCATCAAGTCAAAATAATCAGTCTTTCACCGGAACCATTTCAAATCAGAACAATATCACTAGCCCAAACCATTTCCCATCAACTTTATATCAAATTACTAGCCGGAACCATCTCCCATCGGCTTTATATCAAACACTAGCCGAAACCATTTCCCATCGACTTTATATCAGTAGGCGAAATCATTTACCATCGGCTTTATAAATCATCACATGTCTCATCACAATGTTCACAATAATTGCACACAAGAAATATCACACCACACGGAAGATACTTCATGTCATACAATTTAAGTACACATTCATGCTTTCAAGCATTTCATCAATCAATCTACAAGAGTTACAATAAGGCAATTCACTTTATCCTGTTTAACACATAGCCTTTTTCATTTCACCCATTTTTATTCATTTAGATATAACAAGTGGACAATTTAACCTTTCACCTCATCCCCGTTAATCCCAATACACAATCAACAAAGGAAGCATAGAAATTCAATTAGAATACAAGGTTTAGGAAGAAACTTGCCTTAAATCAATCAACAATGACTCCAAGAGTCGAGTCTTCCCTTTCTAAACCACTTCCAAATCCACACAATCTAAAATAAACAAGTATTCAAAATCACCAATCGAAAACAACACTTCCCACATCAGTTATGTACAGAAATGGATCAAGAAACTCAAAACCCAATATCAAAATGGAGGTTTGAATCCGGAAAACTATACTTGAAAATGATGTTTAAGGCCTTAGCAAATTATTAGCAAAAATCATTTCGCAAAAAGGATCAAAACCACTTTAAAATCACCATTTTTACTAAATTCTAAGGCTCTTGAAAAATCTTGCCAATTAACCCACCAAAATTCCACTTTTTGATGTTAAAACTCATAATTAATTCATGGAAAATGAAGGTTTAGTATCAAGAAAACATACCCACTGATCTAACAAAGAAAATCTTTTCAAAATCCACCACCAAGGGTTCCCCAAGTTCAAAAATATTTAAATAGGGCTTAAACCCAGAAATTTGCAGCAAATATTACTCCTAGGTATCGCACAAGTGATCAGCGGTTCGCTTAAACATGGGCTTCGCTTCTGTGGTCAAACCATCGCTTAAGCGATGACTGCTTTACAAATGCAAAAGTCAACATGGGTTGACACTTCGCAAAAGTGATCCATACCTCGGTGAAGCGAGCCTCACAAAAGCGAGCCAACTCTTGTAAAAGCGCAGGTGCACCAGAACTCAAACATCAGAAAATCAACCAATTCTCGAAATATCAAAAGGACCCTCATGTTTCATTCAGAACCCCATACACACAAACCATGTATGCAAATCAATTATACGTGACTTTTCGGACTCAATGGACCACTAAAACATGAATTTGAGGTCTTCTCGACCCGAAATCCGTAAAAACCACAAGAAACTAACTCACGCCTAAAAAGGCTAAAACAAGCTCGGCGCCTCTCAAAAATCAACCAAAATCTCACTTTGGTGTAAAATCATCCACTACATCCAACGAAAATCACAGAATTTCTATCTGAGCAATCAAAAAGACTTAGAAAATTGAAATTGACAACTCTTACGATTCACATTCCACATTCTGAGACTAATGGAATCAACGAAATTCTATTCTGACACTTGAAACTCGAAAAGACCCCAAAAACCACTTTCTTAACAACTTAGCCTTTAAAGCCACAAACCTACCAAATTCTCAACTCTTCACTCAAAGCTAAAAACAAACTTTTTAAACTCAATCATAAAATACTTGGGGTCGATATCGGGAGGCAAAAAATGGTCAATTCATGAAACTTTCAAAATATTACTGAAATGCCTGGGACGGGGCTCTAGGAAAATGCCTCAAGACTCAAGTGTGGGGCTTAATTCCTTAAGACTTACGTCCTAAGCGCCTGACTGTATGTCCTAAGCATGCCCAATGCCCAATGATCGGAGCCCGCCTAATATATCTTACACAAATTATGTGTTAAAATCTTTAGTTAACATTGCTGACCTTCATAATTCTTGAATAAATGAATGATACTTAATCATTTTTAATCTATACAGATAAGAAGATTAAGAATAACTCACATAACAAGTTGTATAGTATCACATATTTATTATTTGGTAACACTATAAAAGTGATTATTTAGTACGAACCATTTCTTTTAAGAATACGTAACCAAAATTTATTTTTTCACTTATCATTGATCTTCATGGTTTTGTCATATGTATCAAAATTATCATATATTATTTAGCTATTTGAAAGAAATTTAATTTTTATTTATGATGGAGTGATATTTTTATTATAATAGTAGTAAGTTTTATTGATTATTTTCTTTTAGGGGTTAAATTGTATAGTATGATAAAAAATATTTTTGGAAATAATGATTCCTTTATTATTAGAAAGTTAAGATATTAGATTATTTATACTTGTATAATAATGTTAGAAGTTTTATTTTCTATGAGTTTCCTTAATCATGTTTGTAATTATTCTAAACTATTGATGTATTTTATAATTTATTGTTACTATATTATTATCATATTGTAAATTAAAAATTTAAAGATCCATAGGGCTTACGCCCCATGTCTTGAGGCCTATGTCTCGCCATATACTAAGTAAAATGCCCCGCCTCATGGCCCCACCTTTTAAATATTAGTCATACCTTATGTAACGTAGTTTGGTGTTCCACATCGGTAAATATAGATATTTACATTGTAAAGGGGGCTTGTGAAATGATTCAGTCACACGTCATTAGTCCTATGCATTCTCTGAATGATGCTCTTCTTTCACTCATCATGTAATGCATTGAGTGTGAAGCTCTTCAATATTGAGCCAAGAAGCCCCAATGCTCAAGGTTTATGATTATAAAATTTGATATCCGCATGAAATGAAACCAAAATGATTCTCGATAGTAGAAACATAAAGATATCATTGTCGATGTCACCACTCCCCTGAATTATAGATCCAAGATATTTGAATCTATCTCACTTGGGGATGTTTTGTGTGTCAAGCCTCACTTCCATGCCTACCTCATGCATCACATCATTCAATTTGTACTCCAAATATTTTGCCTTAGTTTTGCTCAACCTAATCCTTTAGCCTCAAAAGTATGTCTCCACACCTCTAACTTATCATTTACACCATTTCATGACCCATCAATCAAAACTATGTCATCCACAGATAACATTCACCACGGCACCCAATCTTGAATATCTCGCGTCAATACATACATCACCATGGCAAATAGAAATAGACTAAGTGTTGACTGCTGATGTAATCCTATCTTCATAATGGAAGTGCTCTGAGTCTTCTCCCATCACTCTTACTTGTGTTTTAGCTCTTTTGTACATGCCCTTCATCACCCTAATATAAGCCACTAGTACACCTCTCACCTATAGACATCGCCACAAGACTTCCTTTGAGACTTTATCATAGGCTTTCTCAAGGTCAATGAACACCATATACAAATACCTCTTCCTTTCCCAATATTTTTCCTTCAGTCTTTTCACAAGATGGATGGCTTTTGTGGTCGATTGCCCTAGCCTGAACCCAAATAGATTCTCAGAGATAGACATACCCTTTCTCACTCTCATCCTCACCACTCTGTCCCAAAATTTCATAGTGTGGCTTAACAACTTAATACCCCTCTAGTTGTTGGAATTTTGTATATCACCTTGTTATTGTACAAAGGAACCATTGTAATCCACCTGCATTCCTTGGCTGACATTGAACAAGTCAGTCAGCCACTCCAAACCTGTTTCAAAAACTTCACCGAGATCTCATCTGGTCCTGACACTTTTTTCCCTGCTCATCCTACTAATAACACGCTTCTCTTCCTCAACCTTAACACCTGCAGTACCTGAAGTCTCTCATGTCTCTCAGATTTCTCCAAATCACCCAAAACAATGTCTTTATACCCTACTTCTTTCAAAGTTCTGTGAAAATATGTTTGCCATCTTTGCTTAATGAGGGTCTCCTCCACTAACATCTTGCCTTTATCATAGTTCATCCTTCATACACTTCACCTGATCCAAGTCTTGGTCCTTCCTCTCCTCACCTTTGTGAGCATGTACAACTTCTTATCTCCTCTCTTGTCTCCTAGTTGCATAGACAGTGTTTCAGAAGATGCTACATCTCCACTAATACTTCAACCAACAATCATCGTCAACTTCTCACCAATTACACGAGAGAGTGTAGGTGTCAAACATAAATAGCCAATTATTTGGCTTCTGAGAACTTGAGACACAGGTGCAGTAGTTGCTACTTGATTGCCATTTCACTATCCATTTTAGATGGGTGATGGATTTGTTGATCTGAAAAATTCACTATTTCTTTTAGACTTTTTGTGTTCCATACATTTAGGAAATATGTATTACTTATTAGTTACTACTCTTGATGTCTAAAATTCTTGCATGGCTTGTTTCAAAATATGTTACTGAGAACATGTATTCTTAGCCTTACCCAGAAAGAAAAAAGAACATGTATTGTTGTTTATTCAAAGTATACTGCTAATGCATATGATAGATAGCTAAGTTAAATGGTTAAGGCTAAATAATTATACCTTATGTAATACAGTTGGGTGTCCAACATCGCTAAAATAGATATTTACATTGTAAAGGGGGCTTGTGAAATAATTCAGTCACACGTCATTAGTCTTGCGCATTCTCCGAATGATGCTCTTCTTTAACTCATCATGTAATGAATTGAGTGTGAACCTCTTCAATCATGAGCCAAAAATCCACAAGGCTCAGGGTTTATGCTTCTCAAATTTGATTTCCTCATAAAATGAAACTAAAATTATTCTCGATAGTAGAAACATCATATGTATAAAAATATTGGATAATTAAGGAAAATTCGAAACAATTAGAAGCGGTAGTAAAAAATAAAGTGCATATAACAAAAGGGGGCTATCGATGCAAGAGGTAGTAAAGCAAAAGAGTCGAACCTTAGAATGTGCTGGTAGACCAAGAAAACTAAGAAAAGTGTAGTTGATTCCAGTTTGATCAAAGGTGATAACTGCAAAGAGAGAACGAGAGAGCCATTCTACAACTGAACAACATTGAAGAAATTTGCACCTTGAGTCACATATTTCTCTGAGCTGCTATAACTCAAATTCTGTTGCTAGTTTGAAGTTGATTTTACTTAAAAGAGTTGGATAAGTACCTCATTGGACAAATTCCTTGCAATTACTCCATGTTTGTGTTCTAATCTTGAAATTTTCCCTTGTATATTTAACTGTATTCTCTAATTAAACTCTGATGTTCTTAATTGTCACCCTACATTTCACCAGGAAGAAGGGACTTAATTGTCACCCTGCACCTTAGTTAGAGCCTGGAATGATCCCATCAACCATTGATCCAGATGCAATTGGGTTTGTTTAAAAGGGAAACAAGGGACCTAAGAGGCATGCTAAGATCAGCGCATGGAAACTTGCTAAATTGGATTCCACTGATCCATTATTTCTTTCAGTTGCTTCCCCAACAACTTCTCTTCTCAGAGAAGTTAAACGAACATCTGCTGTTTGGGACCAAGAAGCTGGAAGGTACATGTCTATTCCGGTATCAACTTCAGATGCTCGTACAAGACCGCCTATGCAACTAGGATCATCAAATCCAAATGCTGCATCTTCTAGCAATGACAAGAGGCCAGTAGTTGTGTCAGTCAAGAAACTTCACATCCTCCTATGAAACCTCTAGTCGAGCAGTCTGAAAGGCTTATGTATACTGGAGAGTCCATATTCTTCGGTGGTCCACTTTTGCATGGTCCAATTAAGGATGAGCTGAGAAATGAGAGAGGCACTGGTTCTAGAGAGAGTCAAGAAAGGCAGCCATTTAATTTTCCTCACGAATCCAGGTTCAGAAGGGATGCAGCCTCCCATCAACTTCCCGTGTTTGTTCTTGGTGACTTTGGGTCAAATAAGTAAATCTTACTGGACTAGTAATGATTGTTCATTTATCATTTTCCCCTGCATAGAAAGGCTTCAACAAAAGAAACTCCTCGAGCTATAGCTGTTTTTGGTCTTCCAGGAACCTTGCAGTTTGTTGCATACACTCCAAGGTTCCAGTGGTTTCTTCATGACGGATTATCTAATTACTTAGCACAGAAAAAAATGAATGTAGTGTGGAGTAGATACACTCCTTGAATTCCTCTTTCAACCATTTTTCTGTAGAATTGAAGCTTGAATGGTAGGGTGGGTTTGTTAAAACCGACCCGCCCAACATAGCCTTAAAACCGCCCCGCCCCATTGCCATCCTTATCCTTAAGGAATTTAGTTTTCTCATTGTACTTGATGTTTTGGATTACTCCTCCCAAAATAAAATGGATATACCTATCTCCAGAGTAGTGGTACCTCAAATGCTGACGACTTCATTAATCGCAAAGACACAAATCACTCTAAGGATTTGATATTTGTTTGTTAGAAAAATATACAAAAGAAGTTCAGAAATTCGCTGCAAAAAATTGAGGCTAGTATTATGAATGTATAGTCAATAAAGGATAATATAAAAAAAGTGACAATTGATTCATTATGAAAAGATGCAATTCAAATTGCATTTTTTCTCCTAGTGTCTAATCGGGAAAACAGTTCATTTCCATTTACACTTCTTAAGATTCAACAATATTCCACATGTATAGAAAATGTGATGAAAAACATGTTTAAAAAAATTGTGTGATTCGTAAGTAAATATTAACTGTATTTTGATTAGTAGGTTATCCTTTGAATTATTTGTAGTTAACATGTATCGGATACACTCAGTCAATCAGTAGATGTGATATCTTTGAACCATCGAGCTTTGGTGTATACCTAGGCAATATAAGCCGCACAATTATCCTTTAATCGTCTTTGGTTCTCACTATTTTGTTTGTTTTAGCAATGAACATTGTGTGATTCATAAGTGTGTATAGAATTGACCTAACATAATGCTCTTTGAATCGACTCACACTTCACACGTATATGAGTAATTTCTAAATGTTTTATCCTGTAGATACATTATTTAATATACCCCATATCAAACTTATAAACCATTAAAATGTCTTTAACACTTTATCATCTTTGTTACTGAACATTGTCTCATCACGATGATAGAACAAACATATAGTTATTTTGAAAATGCTTAATCATCATTAATGACTTTGTTTGATCACTTTGAACCTATATCTTGGGATCTCTAATGTTCTAGGTAGAGTTACTGGCACGATGACTTGACTTGTGCTCGACCATAGTCGCATTTCCTTCGATGATTTTTTTAATCACTTCTTTATTTAGGCCTTTTGTAAGTGGATTTGGCATATTATATCTTGATTTAGTAGTCAATTGTGATAATTTTACTAGAGAATATTGTCTAACGATATTATGTCTTCATCATATGTGAAAAGACATTTTATTATGCATAATCCTCTAGTCCTTCCTATTGTCGCTTGGTTATCATGCATATATGAGCCAATGGTTTGAACCAAAATGGAATGTCTTACGAGAAATTTTGGAGTCATACAACTTCTTCACCGACTTTGTCGAAAGCTATAAACATAGACGTCATTGTAGAGTGAGCAGATGATATGTTATAATTAAACAGAGATTTTTAGAAAATCTTCACCTTTTATTTACTTAACCTTTTTTGAATTTAAGTTAATATCTAATAAATTATACTCGTTAGGTGTGTTTCATTGGGTAGGATGTTTTTCCAAGATAACAAATGTGTTTGGAGTCAAAACAAGTAACTTGAGACTTCAAACTTTGAGAGGAAGTCCAAATAAAATAATCAAGATCAAGTCAGGGTTCAAGGATCAATTGTACATAAATAAAATGGTGCCAAAATGAAGAAATTCAGCTAAAAAATGAATTAAGACCGAATGAAAAAAAGGAAAAAAGAGTGGAGGATAATGTTATGACCCATGTCCCACCCTATGTAAAGACAAGACCCAAGTTAACAATTGCTGAGAAATAATGAAACGTACCTAAATGAGTGCAGCGAAGTGATGAGTTATGAATTTGGAGATGTAAGCAATAGTTGTTTCCACACACTTGGAATGCCAATCACGGAGGGAGGCAATGAGCTGGAAAGAAGTTGAAGCCGTTGTATAGTAATTGCACGTTTGGAGAACCAATTGTGTGACCATTCAATGTGTTTACGAGACAATTTTAAGTTGAGGTCAATTTTAAAATTTCTTTAAACATAAATCTATGCTATTTAAGGTGGAAACTCTTCCCAAATAAAGGTATCTTGGTTAAAAGCGGCCAAAATCTTGAAGAACCCCTAGAGATTAACAAAATTCACTTATTTCCATCACCATTAGATTCAATATGAAACTTTGAATAAATCGTCGATTGTAGTATGCTCTATTTCATGTTCTTCTATCTTTTTTTGTTTAATTATAGAGTACTTTTTTTTACATTTTTAACACACATGGTGTATTCCTAATTTATTTTTTATTTTGATTCTCATTTTTTATGCTTGCATTTGTTTATGGAGTTTGTACTGAATTGCATATTTGTTAATTAGTTTGTATAATCGGAAGAGGAATAAATTTACACTATCTTATTTGCTTTGAATTGTTATTTCTTTCTAGTAATCGAAAAACTTTTTAAAATCATTGATTTATTCAAAGAAAAAAATATTTGAACGATATTTTTTCTTCGGACTAAGTCACAAGTGTTATTCTTGTATACATATGTTCACGGGGTTGTATTTAGTTAATTCTTCAAAGTTCAGATTTAATCAAAAGAGAAACTAAATCTTAGGAATTCTTTAATTAACTATCGAATCTGTGATAATCGATAGGACTTTAAACATGTATATGGAAGAGAATCATAAGCCAATTATTGTCCTGCATTTGTTTTGTCTACTAGCCTTACTTCTCACATTGATAGTAGCATTTGCTCCTTTGATCAATTGTATTAATTTGAATAATTAGGCGTTATTCGTGGTTGTAACCACAACCAATCAATTATTAATTTCCTAAATAATACGTAGCAAGACTTTATTTGATTCACTATTTGTACCAATCTCTATGAGATGATTTATAAAATTATACTATCTTTGGATAGAGAGAACTCAATTTACATTGTGTTTTGCACTTGTTAATTATGGTGGCATTGCTGGAGATTGACAACAAATGGTATTCAAATAAAACTGTGTATTAATTTAGGCCTTTATTTTTTTTTTAAATATTTCTACTTCCTTATTCACGCTTGATCTATTATATTTTATTTGTTGATGGTAAGTTACAAGTATGAATATGAGGCTCTAATATATAACACAATCCTCATCCAAGGATGTTGTTCAGTAAGATCAAGACTTGGAGAGATCCCTATGCCTACTAAAAAAGAACTTGCGAATAATTTTTCAGGACATCATCTAACTAGAGTATCATGGTTGAGAAAGTGAACAATGTAGCAGTACAAAGACCTTTGGTAATTTCAATCCTGATCTAATTGTACTCCCAACATGTGTTATGTCTTACTGTGATCCTTTTCCAACAATGATTTTATTAAATCCATTGTAGTGTTTAAGGTCAGATAAAATACTTAAATTATTTGTCATATGGCTATTGGCTCTTGAGTTCACATACAAAGTGTCATTTGCAAAAGATGTATTATGCAGATTGACAACAACCAATGCTTGTTGATAAGAATAGTCCCACCTATAAAAGCACTTATGAACAATATGATTATCCTATCACAAATTTCGCATGACTCAGTAGTGTTCCTTTCCTTATTTCCACTTTGGATACTTTGATTATTCTGAGAACCTGATCATTGTCTAACAGGCTTGAAGCTTGTTCCTCTTGAATTGAAGTTGTTGTTTCCTATTCTCTAAGAGTAGTTTCCTCTTGTCCTGCCCCTTTAGGCAAAGAACATCATGTTATGGTTCTATTGTGACATCTCTTCTTCATCCTCTCTCATATCCAAACCCATGAGAGCATTAACAAATTGATTAATAGTGAGATATGGTGTCTTACCTAGCTTGAAAGTCTTTTACTTGAGATCTAAACCTCTAGAAAAATTGATTACTTTGTTATTTTTATCCACAGGTTTGTGAATAGATGTAAGGCTCTCACATATTCCTTTGAATTCCTTAATGTATTCATCAATCTTCTTGGTTCTTAGCCAAACACTTTGCAGTTGTTGTTTAAGCTGAAACTCCCTTTCTTTTGTTGCTTGAAGACAGGCTTCTTCCAAGAATTCTCACATCTTTTGGGCAGTTAAGAAACCCACAATCAGGTACATGCTTTCTTTTGTCAAGGTTCTTGATATCCAATGCCTTAGCATTACACCTTTCTCCTCTAGTTATCAGTGCTACCACTATCTTCTACATCTTTCTCAATAGTAGTAGCTGCAGTTTTCTCAGCAGCCTTTCCAGTGGAACAACTACCTTTAGTTGGTTCATTCTCTTTAATGAGATAAGTGAATCTTATTACCTGAATCAATTGTATCATTTGTGTTCTCCATATAAAATAGTTTGTTGTTTTAAGTTTAATGGAACAAGTATCACGGTGCAAAATCTCACTAGGCCGTGAAGGCACCTACCATCCCCATAGGCGAACCCCATCCCTTTTATAAATTAATTAACAATACAGATAATGCAAAATTGACAAGTGAAAAATCAAAACAACCTCGAAACCTGGTGGCACTAACACAAATAACATTTATAAACATAAAATAAGTTTGAAAAACTAAAATCATTGTCTTGAAGGAAATAAAATAGAGAAAGGAGTGTCTAGAGTCTAATACTGCTTAAGAGAAAATAGCTCACCGTGAATTGCAACAACCACAAATTTTAATTACAAGCAGCAAGTCAAGTACCACTAGTACTTGACCCAAATCCTCATGCAAAAAGGTGCAACAAAGTATAGAGTAAGTACGTGAAATACATGTACTCAATAAACTTTGATTACTAAATCCTTTCTAGAAGTAATAATGAGATAATACTTAAAGTTTTTTTTCCATAAGTATAATTAAGTCATAATATAAACCACCTCTACATAATAATTAAACATGTGTTTTCCCAAAATAAATCAAATACTCAATTGATAATATCACAACATGTCTTATATGTATCAAACCAAATCAATACCAGAATCATCTCAATAACTCAACGCCAAATCAATATAAAAATATAATACAACGCTATGCACTGGACAAAAACCTGTATACACCCGCTTCCTTTGTCGGATAATCGGGATCAAAGGGGACTCATGAGGTCCATATACTTGCCTGGACTATTTCCCATCAACACAATAACACTCGTTGGAACCATTTCCCATCGGCACATTACCCCTCACAAGAACCATTTTCCATCGACACAATACTACTCGTCAGAACCATTTTCCATATACTCCACCTATTATACCACGTTGTCTTTACACCAATTCACTTTTAGGATTTAGTTCCCACGGATGGGAAATATTTCCGACGAGTGGTATTGTGCCGATGAAAAATGGTTTTTGTAAGTGGTGATGTGTTGATGGGAAATGGTGCAAGAGTGTTATTATGCCGATGGAAAATGGTCCAGACAAGTGTTATTATGCTAATGGGAAATGGTTCTGGCAGGTATATGGATCTCATGAGTCCCTTGAATCCCGACTATCCGACAGAGGAAACGAGTGTATATTGGTTATTGGTCAGTGCATTACATTTCATTTGCATTGCATTGTTACATTAATTTGGTGTTGAGTTATTGACATGGATCTAGTATTGATTTGACTTGACACATCCGAGACACATTGTGATATTTTCAATTGTGTAATTGGTTTATATTGGAAAAACATATGTTTAAATTTTTTTGTTGAGGTGATTTATTTTATGACTTGATTATACTTGTGGAAAAAGAAACTTTTAAAATTGTCTCATTATCATTTCTTGGAAGGGTTAGTAATCAAAGCTTGAAGAGTACATGTGTTTCTGGTAGTCACTCTATACTTGCTCCACCTTTTTGCGTGTAGGAATTGAGCTTGGTACCAGCGGTACTTGACTTGCTGCTTGTGATTCATATTTGTGAATGTTGGAATTCAGGGTTAATTGTTTTCTCTTCAGCAGTATCAGATTCTAGAGACTTCTTTTATTTTCTATCTTATTTACTTCAAGATAGTGATTTTCAGACTTATTTTATATTTTTACACGCTCTTGTATTAGTGTCACATGGTTTTGATATTTTTTTGATTTTTTACTCGTCAATTTTGCCTTATTTATTTTGTTAATTAATTTATAAAGGGATAGGGTTCACCTATGGAGATGGTAGGTTCCCTTACGACCTAATGTGATTTTGGATCGTGACAACAATAGAGTGAATACTTCATGTGTGGTGCAGTCCTACAAAAAGTTGACCTAAGAGAAGGGTAAGAGACTGAGAAGTATGCAAATGGGTACAAAGAATAAAAAGAGAGTGTAGAAGGTCAAATAGAGAGTTGAAGTGATTAAACACATACCCTCTTACCATTCCCTCAGAAGGTCAAAAGAAATTAGTTAGACAAGTGTTTTGGCTTCTTCCTGGAGATGCTAAAAGATTTGTACATAAATATATTTTTCACAAAGGTACCGCTCAGTATTTCCTATATGCCAAATTTCTAAAGAAGATATTTTCTGGAAAAAAAAAGTCTGAGGAAGATTTGATTGTCAAGTTAAATGTCTAGTGTAGTGCAATACTACAAAATAAGATGCCCAAGAAATGTGAAGATCTGAGAAGTCTCACTGTGCCCTGTTTTGTGGGAAGTGCAATTTTTTTGATAAGGTTTAATGTGATCAAGAAAATTCTATCAATCTCATATTGTTATGTATGTTTAAGAAGCTGGAAAAAGAATTGTAGATACCGAAGTTTGCATCTGTCTTATTGCAGCTATTAATTGATCATACTACTATAATAGCTGATACCTTAGGGGATTATAGAGAATGTGAAGGCCGAAGTGGAAAAAATTGTATCAAATAAGAATATACCTTTAATACTAGGGAGACCTTTGTTATGCACTTTCAGAGTGATACTGGATGCTTATGAAGGGTGAATCACACTTCGAGTTAGAGATGACAAAGTTGTGTTCCGAATGAAGAAGATGCTGAAACACTCCAAGGAAGAGTCAATTGCTTACTCATGTTGTAATATTGACGTGGATAAAAGTGGTTCTGAATTACCTAATGATATTCACAACTAGTCTTAAAGCTTCAAGAAGTTTGTCTTACCTCTTATTTTATTTGTGTATCAAGGGGTCATGATACAAATTTAAGTATGGGGTAAGGAATGCATATGTAGATATTTGGTATATTATTAATTTTAGTTCTAATATGTTTAGGTTATAACCCCTTGTTTCTTTGTGCGGTGGTTCTTTTGAGGATTGATTTTTTTTAACCGAGTGTCGTTTATATGTTTTTGTAGTTTAGTGACACTCTTCCTAATTTTTTTATTTCTTAAAAATAATAATGCCTTGTTTATGATGCATAGGCTCATGTTTCACTAACTTATATGTGGTACAAATAGTTGTTATGTCTCAATTTTTTTTTGAGGAGGGATTAGTGAAATTATGTCCTTATTAAGTCTTGTGCCTATGTGTGGGTCATAATTTTTATATATTCAATGCATGTGATTGATGTCTAGAACTTGTGACAATGTGTGAGTGAGAACTTTGATATGTTCAGCAACTGAAAGATATTTAATTACTAGAAAAAAATCAAGGGTGAAAGAGAAAATGAACTCAGACAAGGGAGGACTTATCCAAGTAATCAAGAGGGTCTTCCCCAAACCTATAAAGGAGCCTAAACATCAAAATATTCATTCAAAAACTAAGTTATAAAATAAACCCTAATTTTTACTATTTATAATAGTATATAAACTAACCTGAGCTGGTTATAGTAAAACTCTTTAGCTAAAAACAAGGAAATTATTTTGCCTACCCTATTAATTACTTAAAATATAGTCATCTCTTGATTAAATTTCCACTTTAGTATATTGTAGACCTTCCATACTTCTTTCATTAATATTCTAAGATCTTAAAAATACTTTAAATCTACTTAACAATCTTCATATTCAAGATGACTAATTCATAATTCATCATTCTCCCCTTCTTGAAAAGAATTCGTCCACAAATTAAAGGCATAACAAAGGAGAAAGCAACAACTAGACAAATATTATCATAATTCTTCAAAGTAATATCAATACAACAAGGAACATCACCGGGATAAAGAAAAACTAACTTAAATTTCCTAACAACATAAAGAATCACTATAAGCATCCCCCAAAACATCAATAAGAAATCATCATTAGAAATTGAAATCAAATTAAGCTCTTTAACTAGATCACACCAATCTGTGAATGACTTGTCATTGCACTTTAGGAAAAAAGTATTGACATAATCCAACAAGAATGTATCTTTCAAAGTAGAGCAAAATAAGTAAGGAAATTTATACTCATGCTAGCATCAATTACCTTACTTTCATTTGTATTCTAATTATTATCTTCACACATTCTATTCATACTAGATTGTCATATACCTTGTTGCCTTCAAAACATGCCACATTATCAACTCCACAATAAATATCACTATGCTCATTGTTAAAAATGTTCATGTTATCTTCAAATAAAGTATTATATTTAAAAAGAGAAAAAAATATAGAATGAAGAAACAAAACATTTAAATTCACTCTTCAAAAGATAAATATCATATTTCATAAGATTACCCATGATATGATCTCTATGAAGATAGTATCAACAACACTATACATACTCCAAGAATAACTTGTTTGGCCTACAAACACTATAATTCTCACATCACTAGTTGACAAAAATTGAAGCTCACAAGAATCAACAATTTTAATCCCTCATTTTAACTCAACTAGTGAAGTAGAGTCAAGATGCAATAAGTCATCACTACTTTAAATATGATACACATTACCATCAACATATATTAACTTCATCAAATGAAATCAAAGTAAAATAAAGAATCTCATTTTTAACTTTATCAAATAAAGGCGGAGTGTCATAATTAAAATTCTTATTTTTTCTTCAATAACCAAGTTCATTGTAAACACTAACTTAAGGTGCACTAAATAACTCATAAGTCTCTTCAGCTAGTGGTATATCATAACAAATAAGTTGGATATCATAAACATTTCAAGAGAATAACATTCTTTAAATTCAAGCTTATCTCGAAGTGATCCTCAACATCACTATCAACACTAAGAGCATTTATTTTGACATAAAGAATATTCAAAATTCAAAACAACATATGTGGTAAAAAATATTCTTTTTAAGCCTCCAAATTGATGCAAGTGTGACCACTAGTTGCAAACACGTTGTACTAATCATCAGAATTATTTGCACAAGTAATTTCAACCAATGATTGACTACAAATTCAACATGACTTTCATAACTAAGAAAAGATTTATTTTGCTCGAAAAGAGATTGATTTTCAACTTAACTATTTTTTTCTTATCAAACTTACTCAAAGAAAATAAAGTACTTGGATTGGCCTTTTTACCTTGAAATACTCCTACCATTCCTTTAAATTTGTCTCTTTATCATTTAAATTCGCTTGAGCACTTGAAGAAGTAGTGGTATCTCGATTAACTCTTGAATCGTCAACTGTGGAAGACTTTTCGTTATTGTTTTCTTCATGCCTTCAGTTTCCAACGCACCTTTAAAAAAGGCATTACATTTAAAAAAAAGATAAATTAGTAGCAAGCTTTCTCAAACTCTTTTTTTCTTCACTTCTCTCAAATTTCCTTTTTTTCTAATCTTCAAATGCTTTTCTCTTTTTTTGTGGCAACACACTCGCTATCCTAAGTGAAAATATCTTTTTATTTGTCTTGAGGTTCTATTGTCAGTCTGTTACTTCTCTCAATTTTTTTAGATTTGGACACGCTCAAAGAATTCTCTATATAGGAGTAGGGTGACTCTTCACATCAACTTTGAACTTTAAACTTTGACAATCATCATTTTTTTCTCTTCATATTCTTCTTTTTAGCAGGTACAATTTTTTTCTCAGGTTTTGGCTTTCTTCTTGTCAATCTTAGCAACTCCTAGTAAGTTTTTTTCACCTTCAAAGGTGTGGATGGTATGAAGAAATAATCTTGACTTTTAAGGTTAACGTAATACATATTTTTTTAACTATAAAATATAGCTTCTCTTTCAATCATAAAAGACCTCCCTAATAACAAATGAAAAGCTTTCATCAGAATAAAATTGCATAGTACTTTATTATGAAATTTTTCAAGTTGGAACTTCATCAAAACATATTTTCTATTCTCTTAAGTTTCCTTTTCATTTAATAATGACAATCATATAGTCAATGATGTTTCCTAGTGTTCAAATTTGAGTGCTCAGCCGTTCTTGAACTTGCAATACTTATGAAACATTATTGTGGATAATCATGGAGTCACTAACTCTTGCTATTCTACAATAAAATATGACACATATTATTTATTTCTTCTAGAAATTGATCAATATATGTTTCGTCACATTTACATTCTTCGATAACGTGATCTTATTTTTATAAAAATATATTCAAGACATCATAAGGTCAATGTACATGTCACTCCCCGAGCCTACACCCTGGGCGGGACTGAAACTCGTGAACCATTGCTAGCCCAAGGAAACCCTTGGCATAGCTTACCTCTTAGCGGAAGACTTACTCATGATAAAAGAAAGTATTGAAATACAATAAAACTAAACTATCTCAACAAAGAACTTACAATGTTTTAAAGATCAACATTCAACTGGCCAAAATGGCAACTCAAGTCTCAAAATAAAAACCAAAATTGAAAGACTCAGGAACTAACATCAACTAGTTGTCTATGAAGCCTCTAACAACTGGGATGGACGTCAAGACAAGACCCACGATATCCTAAATAACTACAATACTGAAAGCAATAAAAAGTGTGTCCTCCGGAAGCAAGGAGGCTCACCAACAACTCTAAAGCTCAACTGGATCAACGATGCGCTGGATGCTGATCCTAGTTACCAGTATCTGTATCATAAAAAGATGCAGGCCAACTGACATCAGTACATTGAATGTACGAGCATGCGAGGGGAATACTAAAATAAGACATAAGCTGGAAAGGAACTGAAGGAACATACCTGGTCTCAACTCAACTCATTTCAATATAAAGCAATAATGTAAATGCAATATAAAGAAAAGCTTTTAAAACATAAATAACAATTTTGTGTATCTAGAAATACAATGGTAACTCAGTTTGTATACAAGGATACAATATAAACTATGTTTGTATGTAAAAAATACAAGAAATCTCTGTGTATATAAGAATACAAAATATAACTGTGGTAGTTTCTCTAACCGACAACCATCACTGTGAGCTATGTGATTATACAATGTCTTGCCTCACTCTGCCAGGGTTGTCCTATACCTTGCCAGGGGTATAGAACCTAACTACTAATTGGATCCACTAGTCTATGCTAAAAATCACTATGTAATCATCTAACAAGTATGACCCTTTTCTACCATGTTGGCTACATGGTTTATGAAGACCATGAATTATCTGAAGTCAACTTATCCCCTAATTGGTGATCAATACTACTCCCAAAATGTAACTAGCTCATATATGTAAAAACATAACTCTTTCTGTGATTTGAGATAATTGCTCAAAAACTAGCCCAACGGCTGTCTTGGAAATCAGTGTGTCCTCTCTAGCTTAAATGTGAAAACATTTACTCTTTACCGAAAACTAGCTCAAAGGCTCTTTTGGAAATCGATGTTTCCTTTCTTGTTTAAATATGAAAACATTTTCTCTTTGGAAATATATAGTCCCCATATACTCTTGTGAATAAAATGAACTTTATTTTTTACTTTTTACTCAACTCAAAACTCAATTTTAAAAACAAGTTTAAAGCATTTGCAAAAGAATTTTGAAAAGACTCTAAGAACTCTCTAGACTTGGTTCTTAACTTTTCTTGAATTTGAATTTATGGATTCAAGGTTATGATTCATGTTTATGGATGATATCATGATGTTTTGCCGTACCTTAGAGTGTAGAAATAAACTAGAAAATATGGGTACGTTTCAAGGGAACTCAAACAGAAAGAAGTGGGAAAGGGTAGAGGACATGGCGACCCTAGTGCTTTGAGTGGAGCCGTGCGCGCCAGAGCCTAAACTACAGACTCTAGGTTAGGGCGCAATGAGCGGCGCGGTGCCACAGAGTCCAAACTATAGATGCTGATGTGTGGCACTCTGAGTGGCACGGCTCCCCACTCCTTTACCCCAGAAATTTGATGAATTTTCTCTTTTGTTTTTTGACCCTAATTCATCTAGATTCGATTGGTTCCTTCCCAAAACACTTAGATTCGAATACCCAACCAATGTATACAATATTATACTAAAAAACAACCTCAAATATCATGACACTAACTCAAGAACTCCTCAACAATTCAACAATTAAGAACCCAATAGAAACTTCAACAAAATCTATGAAGAACTCAATTACTCTAATTTCAAGAACGTAAATACGCTGAAATAAATCATGATTGGCGCATGGGTGAATGAACCCAATGCTATGTGATCTCACATACCTCGGAGGGAATAACCCTTGGCGAAATCCACAAGCAAAATCTCAAGAACGACGATGAACTTTGCCTTTTCTCCTCTTTTCTCCTCTTCTCTCTTCTCTCAAAGCCCTAGTGTAATTTTGCAAAGTGTAAACTGAACCAAATCAGTTTAGACCCTAATTATTTCCCTAAAAACGAATTAAACCAATTGGGTAGTGAAATGACCAAAATACCCCTTTCAAATCTGGTAACTTTCTTTATCTAGATAGCCCAACTTCAAACCAACATATCTCCCTCATACAAACTCGAGAATTTGCAAACTCGGTGACGCGTGAAAGATAATTCAAAGACCTTTCATTTGATATCTTGTAGCATACCTAACCCATCCTATACTGAGAATTATGATCATTTGAAGTTGACCAAAAACTCACACTTAACATAACTTAGCCAAATTTCAGATTTTCATTCTTTCCAAAAATAGTTTGTTTTAATTCTAGCTCTTTCAAATGGCCGGGTGTTACTATATCTCCCCCTTGGGAACATTCGTCCTCGAATGAGATTACTCTTAGTAGGCTAAGGGTGTAACATCTAACATTCAGCTCAAACACCTAACAAGCAAAGTATAAATACAACATGCCAACTTAAAACAAATGCCAAGGAAAGGATTAGTACCTTAATTTGGAATTTCTCCGGACTCAAAGAGACGTGTATATCTCTTCTTCATATCCTCCTCCGCTTCTCATGTAGCTTCCTCAACAAACTGATTTCTCCATAAGACCTTGACTGATGCTACTTCCTTGGTTCTCAATTTGCGAACCTGGTGGTCTAGAATCTGAACAGGAACCTCCTCATAAGATAAGCTATCCTTAATACCAATATCTTCAGTAGGTATGATGAGTGAAGGATCCCCATACACTTCTTCAACATAGAAATATGAAACACTAGATGGACCACTGCTAACTCTTGCGGTAGCTCCCACTTATAAGCTGCATTACCAAGCCTTTAGGATATTCTATAAGGACCAATATACCGAGGACTAAGCTTCCCCTTCTTGCAAAATCTAATAACACCCTTCATGGATGAAACCTTCGAGTATACCCAATTATCTACTTCAAACTCTAAGTCTTTTCTCCTAACATTAGTGTAGGATTTCTGACGACTCTACGTTGTTTTTAACCTCTCTTGAATAACTCTCACTTTCTCCATAGCTTGATGAACTAAGTCTGGTCCTGTCAACCCATCTTCACCAACCTTAAACCATCCAATAGGATATCTGAAACTTCTCCTATAAAGAGCCTCATATGGAGCCATCTGGATGCTAGAGTGGTAACTATTATTGTAAGCAAACTCTATGAGAGGTAGATTATCATCCCAATTACCTTTGAAATCAATCACACAATCCCTCAACATATATTTTAAAGTATGAATGGTGATTTTTAGACTTATTTTATATTTTTACATGCTCTTGTATTAGTGTCACCAGGTTTTGATATTGTTTTGATTTTTTACTTATCAATTTTGCCTTATTTATTTTGTTAATTAATTTATAAAGGGATAGGGTTCACCTATGGAGATGGTAGGTTCCCTTATGGCCTAATGTGATTTTGGATCGTGACAACAAGATACAATTAGGTGATGAAGGGAAGAAGTGGACAAGGTATTGGTAGTGGGAGTCATTGATGTTGGATGTGTGGTTATTTTTAGATTAAATACTTAGAGAGCGGAAGTTCTGTTACCATGTAGAATTCTCATGTAAAAGAATGAGAGAAATCGAGAATTATATTGATGAATACATTCTCCTTATATATGAGTGGTCATAAAGTTTTTAGAGTCCTATATTTTCTACACATAGAGTTACACTACAGTACTAATACAATTACAAGAGTAGAGGCCTACCACCACTATTACAACTATAACACTTTAACAAGACACAATAGCCTAGTCGATTTCATCTAACATAGTACCCCATCCTAGCGTAACTCTCTCTCTTTAAAAGCGAACATAGTTGCATCATGTTGGCTGTACTACGTTATACAATATTTTTCTTATCTTCAGCTACCCTCATCTTCAACACCTCTTTAACAACTAACATAATTGTGCCATGTTGTACAATATGTTCCTTATAATGAACTACCCTTATCTTCAACAACAAGTAGGTCATATTTCTACTACACTATCTGAGAAAGCTCACAAAATTCCTACAGGTGATTCTGATAAAAGTACAAAGAAAATGATGAATGCAATATCACTAAGTGGGATGTTGTTGCCTAAATAGAGTGAATACTTCATGTGTGGTGTATGTTGGTGTTTTTGAAAAATGGGGCAGCACAAAAAGATTGAAACTATCTCTCAATATTTTATTAATCATAATAGGGCTTTAAATAGCCAGCTTGATAACATAATATGCAGAAAATATGCATAATAAGAATTTAAAAAGACTAAATAATCTCAACAATTAAAACAACCTAACAAATATTTAAAATTTAAATTCATCCTAAAACTAGGTAGCTTATTATTTTAAAAAATGACTGCAGTAACTAAAAGCAAACTCAATACTCCTCCTTTTCTTTAGATACTGCAATTTAAAAAAGTTGCTCCTCCTCGATTTCTGCTTCTACAACTTGTGCTTGAAGATTGTTCTTAAGCTTGCAAACTTTTGTAACATGACCGGCTTGTTTGCAATTTCCACATATTGCATCCGATCTCCATCAACAAAAAAATTCCAAGTACATTTTTGTTTTGCAGTATTTGCAAAGAGGATAATTATCTTTTTCTTTTCTGTTTTGTGCATAAAAGGCACCCTCAATAACATTAGCTTGCCTGAAAGCTCTTCTTTGCTCTTGTTCTTGAAGAGCACTTATTAGTTCTTCAACAAAAATAGTAGAGAGATCTTTAGACTCTTCCAAAGATGAAATTTTGGATTTGAATCTCTCTGGAATTGTCACAAGATTTTTTTCTACTATTTTGTCATCTTTGAAATCCTCGCCAAGCAACCTGATTTTATTAACCATAAAAGAAATCTTGTCAGAATACTTAACAATAGTTTCATCCTCTTGCATCCTAAGAGATTTGAAATATCTTTTTAAATTCAAAATTTGCATTTGCCTGACTCAGTCACTTCCTTGATATTCCTTTTTAAATTTTTCCCAAGCTTCTTTTGCCGTCTCACAAGCAATGATTTTTGAAAAAATTGAATCCGCAACTGAATTTTGAATTACAGTTTTGGCTTATTTTTAGTTTATTCACCCGAATGAGATTTAATTTGAGCAAGGGTAGGATTTGCAGGGAGAGGTTGAAAGGGTATATCTTCCATTATAACTTCCCACAGATCATAGGCTTTAAGATATGATTTCATTTTCACTGACCAAATCTGATAGTTTTCACCAGTGAAAAAATTTGGGGCATTCAAAGAGAGACTACTTCTTGCCATTATTTTGGTTAAAAAATGATTTAGAAAAGCCTATGCGTTGAATTAAGCACGGGTTGAAAAAGTAGCCTTGATTGATTAAAATGGGTAGCCCTGATGGGTTAAAAGGTAGCCCTTACGGGTTAAAAAAATGTATGGTAGTTCTTTGGAAGATTTCACAGATCCCTTAAGATCAATGAACCTCTTGATACCACTGTTGGTGTTTTTTAAAAATGGGGCAGCACAAAAAGATTAAAAATGTCTCTCAATATTCTATTAATCATAATAGGGCTTTAAATAGTCAGCTTGATAAC
>JAJOOO010020463.1:0-31414 GCA_029582685.1 Solanum piurae
ATGGATCAATCCTTAACAATTCATAATCAATTTACATAGATAGCAATAGGAATCAACAATGTAATTCACTAACATAAACATAATCTAAGTACAATTCTATAAACAAAGGGATCAACCCATAACTTTGCCCATAAGGCCATAATTCTCAAATCATCCATCTACCATAAATTCAACATGAATAAGTATAGATAATCATAGGAAACATCAATACAACCTAATCTAAACATAATTTCACCAATAGAAATCATATCCACAAAGACCAACATCCTAGGCCAATTTTAGAAAATTAGGGGATCTTATTTGAAAATTATCTTAAAAACCTTAATTCCACATCACTTCATCAATAGAATGATTTAGAAAATCATTTGACAAGAGACTCATGTTTAGATTAAAAATTGGGAATTTTGGTCTTTGAATCACTTTCGAAAATCTTTGATAGAACTCCTTGAATGAGAGGTCATTCAAGAATCAAGAGTTACCATACCTTAATTATTGAAGACCCATGAAATTGAAGAAGAAATAAGTTGAAAACCCATCTTCTATCTTGAGTTTCATCAAGGTATTCAATGGAGTTTTGAGAGAATCTATTTTTGAGAGGGAAGGGTCAATTTGAAGAATGGGGTCTAATTCTAGTTTTAGGGGTTTTAACCAACTTAAAATACCTTAAAATAGGTAGAATAACCGTTTATAATAATTCCCCAAAGTACCCAAACTATCCCTCACTTAGTTGGACCTTTTAAACAAGTCAAACTTGAGTTTTATTTTCGCAGATTTCGTCGGGGATCAAGTTCACAACGCGGAGGTGTTCCCGCAAGTTTCATAAATTAAAATTTGAGACAGTAGAGTCTGCGACCTGTCCGCGATGTGCACCAAACTTTTGGCCCTTGGTGGAACTAGTCCGCGACGCGGACATGCTCCCTCAAAGCAGAACTTCAAGCTGCCTTGGCAGCTTGTTTGGCCAAGGGTTGGGGTCCTCCTCGGGGACCCTTAGGGTGGTTCTGGGGATATGTATTCGAATGTTTTGACCCTAAAAACATTTATTAAGACACTAGGGTCACCTCCACTGATTTTAGACTCCAAACAGCACATTAAAACATGAACAACATACTAGAACACACCAACACGTAAAAGACTAGTTTCCGAACGTCTTGGTCGTCCCTTGACGTTTGACTTCCAAACTCTTTAAAACTGACTTAAAAGGCTATTCTTCATTATTTTAACAAGTTATTAATGCATAAAACCCATGTGAGGCTCTACTTTATCGTACTTCATTTTGAGGGTCGTTACAGTAAACATGCTCGGAATTGAATTATGCCAGCGTGGTTAGCTCCAGAATGCCGAATTTGGTTTAGAACGACCTTTGGTTTGGTTCTCGAGGCTGTTGGGGTGAGTTTAGCTTGTTTGGAGGTTTTGTGTGGTTTCTTTGTTAAAGTGTTGACTTTTGTAAATATTTGGATGAGACGATGTCAGATGGTTGTTTTAGTTGATTCCATAGAGTCCAAAATGTAATTTTCAAGTGGTTTGCACTTTTTATTTGCATCGTTGTGACTCAGAATGAATTTTGAAACCTTGTTCGAAGAATTGGACACTTAGGCCTTTTTCTGAAAATTTCTAGTGTCTAGTGTGGCTACTTAGGAGAACTCTTGGTCACTTAAGTGAAGTCCACTTAGAGGCCAAGGTCCCTCTTAAGTTAAGGGCACCAAGGATTTGGGGGTCGCTTAACCGACCCACCCTTGGCTATTGCAAAGGTCACTTGCGTGACCAAGTGGTCGCTTAAGTGAAGGGCGCCTATTTAGGCGCGGTTCGCTTAAGCGAACATGTGGCTGCTAAAGTAATGTTTTCCTAAGAGAAAAAGTGTTCTCTTTTGCAAAAGTAGCTGGGATTAAAATCCCATTTCTCCTTCTTTCTTCGTCAAAAGAACCCACATCCTCGAGAACTCGGAATAGGGTGATTTGGAGAAATTCTTAGGGTTTTCAACCATTCTAAGGTAGTTTTCTTCCTCTCCCTCATCTCTACACTTTTATGCCTTCAATTTCATAATTTAAACTCATTTTCGACCTTTAATTCCTTGAATGCTAAACTTGAAAGTATCCTATTTTAGCCATTTGAGGTCCGTATTGAGTCCCCTTTGTGCCCATATTTTGGTCATGTGATCCTTAACCCAATAAGGAAAATATGACCATTTTCTTTTTGTAATCATGTTACATCAATTTGTGGGCTGTTTTAGGCCCCATTTCTGGTTTATATTTTGTGATAGTAGTACGGGTATCGTTAGACTCGTATTGACTTGCTCGTTGTGTTCTTGTTTTCTTTGCAGCAATCTGAGGCTCTCCAGAGGGGAAAAGCACCAGAATTGTAGCTCATATGAGGTTTCGGTCTTAAGGTAGGTTACAATTTCTTATTTTCTAGACTTTGCTTAGTTAAACTGAATATATTTGGGTAGTATCACATGAATAAGGTTGAATCCTTATGTTGATTGAGCTTTATTGACCCTTGTATAGTTATGGTCATAAGTTGGTTGGTTTAGCTTAAGCTTTAGTTGGGAAGGCCTTAGTTTAGGCGATCCGTATGTGAGTAGTATCCTTAGACCTTTCTTCTAGGTGGCGTGAAACATAGGTTTGTGTGGCGTTTGATTGGTTTGTATTAATTTGGATGATTACATGTAGTCATTGAGTTGTGCTTCTTCGTTAGTTATTTATTAAACTGTTGGGCCTAAGGTCGTGAGCTTGGATTAGCAGGAGTCCCACGTTAGTACTCTTGTGGTGTGATGGGCATTCTCCCAGATTATGTGTGTATGCCATGAGTTGATTGTGATTGTACTTTTGTGGAGTATCTATTTGCTTGAGTTATTGGAAAAAAATGGAATATTGACAATGAATGAGGGTATTCTCAAAGAGTTGGAAGTCCTTGAGACTTGTGTTGCATAAAAGTGGTGAAAAGGCCTTTTTTCTTTGTTTACTCAACTTGTAGCTGCATATACTCTAATTAGCTTGAGGTACCATTTCAGGCGGCCCAATAGCTTGGTTGGGATACAGTTTACTATTGATTCACATTGTAGATGAGCTCGATGCATCATATCGGGCGACCCACTGATACATATATCCAGGTTATGGGTAAGCTCAGTGTGCCATATTGGGCGGCCTATGGATGAGCATATCTAGGTTATTGGCTTGCGGATAAGCTTGAGGTATCATTCCATGCGGTTTGATGTTTTGTAGTATCCCAAAAATTTCTAAGTTAAGACTCAAACCATTTTTCATTGTGAAAAAGATTGTACCAAGTGATTCTAAATTTTCTTAGGTGTTAAGGTCACTAGAATTCCCTAGCATAAAGTTGAGTTGAAAACTTTCTTTCCAATTGAGTTTCACTATGAGATTTTTCTTGGGTCAAATTCAATCGACCATATCTTTTAGCACATAAAGAATTAGGTGGCCCATGATCTATCAAATCGAAGGTCTTTGATTCCTCTTTCCAACGCTGCTAAGATTTCAAACTTTCAATCTTCGAGTACAAAGTTATACTCATTCGAGTGAAGCCTCTCTAGTTAAGGTATTTCATCAGTTTGAGAAAAGGGTATTTTGGTCTTTTTCTTTTTCCCACTAGGCTTCGCACGTTTTCCTGACCCAATTAAGGGTCTAATCAGATTCTAATGACTCATTCACGTTCCTAAACACTTAGAATTTTAGGGTGAAGTTTCAAGAAGAGGAAAAGAGGGTTTTCAAGCGTTCATTCAAGGGTTGGGGAATTTCACCGAGAACAGTCGTTCTTTTCAGGTATGTGAGGTTTCCCATAGTTCTAGACTTGTTCTTTCACATGCCTAACATGTAATTCTTCCATTTATTCACCCATGAGATCGTTTATAATGAGATTATTAAGTAGTTCTTGAGTTCTAGCTTCATTCTTTAACAATGAAGGTTTTGAATTCTTGAGGTGAGGGTCTGGCAAATGAGTGATGTTTCTTGATAGAATTTGTGTGGGATTTCAATGAATTCATGTTGGGCTTGTAAATCAAAGAGTGTTTGGAAGAAACCAATCGATTACAGATGAGTTAGGACCCAAAATTGATAGAAATATTCATCAAAATTCTAGGTTTTGGGATGGGGCAGTACGCCACCAAGGCGCCAGGACTTGGGTGTTGCAGTTGTGGGGATAACGCCCTGTGCCTTCTGTACGCTAGAAAGAAGCATCAGTAATTGGAAGTTCATGATCTTCTTTTTGAGTCATTTTGAAAAGTCTTTCGCAATCAACTATAGATTTGAAATATGTCTTGAGAAAATAAATATAAGAGTAAGATGGGTTGTAAATATAAGAACGAGATGGGTTTTATTGATTATTGAAAAAGAATATGAGGGAGATAAGTATTGCATTGAGGTTCTTTAGTAGATTCGTTCATGTCTATATTCCAACATGAACCCTGTGAATTGAGTATTCTTGAGATGAGTAGTATCGTTCAGTTCTTAGCTCATGAGTTGTTGAGCTCTGAGTATTGAGTTCCTATATTTTCATTGAGATACTTGAGTTGCTTCGTTCATGTCTATATTTCAACATGAACTCTATGTTGAGTTATAAATCTTGCGAATCCTTTAAAGCCAGAATTTGTATTTTAAACTGAGCTTTAGAGGAAAGTTTAAAGAGAAAATTTTAGTAAAGTTTAAGGGAACTAACTATTCCCGAGTGTATCATTTTTACATTAAGAGAAGAGAAACTTCGATTGCTAAAAAGATTTTATAAGTTCATAGATATTTCAAAGAAGTTACCTCTTTAAAGAGGATAGTTTGATCAATTATCTCAAAATAGAGAAAGAGTGTGTTTTAATACATTTGTGCATGAGTATATATTTTTTGGAGTAGTATTGAGCACCGATATGGGGATGAGTTCAGACAACTCACATTCCTCATAAGCCATGTACCTAAAGGATCATACTTTCTAGATGAATCCTTAGTGCCTTCGAGAATAGCTTAGTAGATCCACTTAGTTTAGGTGTTCTACACCCCTAAAAGGTATAGGACAATTCTGGTAGCGTAGGTGAGACGTTATATCATCACCTAACTGAGAGTGATGGTTCTCGGTTAGAGAATCTCCCAAATAAGAGTAAGGAATATATTATTGTATTTTTTATACATTATGAGTTTATATCAACTATTTTAAAAGCTTTAAATATTGAATCCCTTATTGTTGCTTTTATATTGGAGTTGAGTTGAGGTGAATATTGTCCTCCCATGTTACTAGTTCAGCTATATATGTTCCAGTTTTCCCTTAAATGCTCGTACATTCAATGTACTGATGTCATTCGACTTGCATCTTATAATGATGTAGATACAGGTGTCTAGGATCATCAACAGGAGCTTCGTTGAGATTATTAGAAATTCAAGTTAGATTTTACGAGACTTCTTATATGCTTAAGGACTTCACATTTACCTTCTAGTTAGTTGTTTTGAGGTGTCATGGGTCTTGTACTGATATCCTTCGATAATAGTAGAGGCTTGATATATATAAAAAGTCGAGGAGTCTCTCAGTACTTCTTGTCTTTAAAGATGTTTTGCAAACTATTATGACATTGTAATGAGTACTTTCTAACATTTGAGTTAAGTTTTATTTTGAGAATAAATTTTGTTTTTTAGCATTATTTACTTGAGTTAGTTTTCCACTTATAGTCAGCTAGTATGAGGGTTTACTTGGGGACTAGCAATGGTTCTCGAGTGCCGGCCATGTCCAGGGTGTAGGCTTAAGTCATGACAAACTTGGTATCATATATATCTCAGAGTTCAAGTGTCCTAGGGTGTCTATGAAGTCGTGTTAGTAGGATCTTATTTATGGTTGTGAGGGCCCCAATTCTATAAATGAGGGACTACGGACATTTGAGGAAAATTTCATTTCTTTCATACTCTAAATTGTGCTATAGATTTGTGTCAAAAGGAACTTATTCTAACTCGTGCATTTCTCAAATCCATTCGACTACCCCTCATAATCAAGGTAGTTGAAAAGCAAAGCCCAGATCCTCATCAATGAGTTACTCTCAACAAGAGTCTTGAGAAAGTCACGAGACTGTAGAGGAGCTTGAGAGAAGCCTGTGAGTGAGATTAAGTGTTACAATTCAAAATTATGCACTTTATTCATATGAATCGTGCGTTCGAGCTAAAATCGAAATGTATTCCCAGACTTTTTTTCTGAACCTTGTTTCAGTTGAGACCCTTATGAAAAAGTGTGTTTTAGAGATGGAGTAGTGTGTTCACCCGAAGGATAGTATAAGTTATGATGTTATAAGCAATATTAGAAGTGCCAAGAGTTAGAGGAAAGTATGCAGAGGTATAGTAATCTATGAAATGGAGGTAGTGACAAGACAAACTTTGTTGTTGCAGTCATGCACCCATTAAGTTATTAATGGTTAGTTTGTCTTTATGAATAGACTAAGGAATAATATTTTGTATAGAGTTCATGATAGGAGGTAGAGAAATAGTTACTAGTCAAGATGAGTTAGAGTATACTTGAATCAGAAGAGAGTTTATGTCGATGTGCCATCGTGTTGGTGAAGATCAAGTATATATGTTGAATAAAAAAGCAGAGTAATCCTAAGGTGATAGATCTGAGTTAGGCTTATGATTTGTAAGAAATAGCCTCGTGATATTCGAAGGTCTATAGGAACTAATTAGGCAATGATGTGTAGTGAATGGGTAAATACTACTTATGTTTTAAAATGGAATGTGACAGTAACCTCTAAATAGGTAGACGAAGAGATAAAAATTGCCTACTTGTCATGAAATATTACTGGGTGAGTGGCTTTTAATTTTATCTAGTATTCATAATTTAGTATAGTAAGTGATAAATTGTATTAATAATTGTATTTAGTAATGGAAACTAAGCTCTAATTTGAGATGAGGGTCTTCATCAAAAGAATGGAACCATGAGGGTGATGATGTTAGTTTTGAGATCTGATCTGGCAGACTTGACATAGAGTAGGTGAGGAATTAAGATGTTAGCTGCAATGAATATGAGAGTTACAAGTGTGAGATTCTGACTTTTAGATAAGAGAAATGAAGCATGACTAGGTCAGTAGATTAACAAAAGTATTAAGATTTGTACCCTAAATCGTACGTAGTCAAATGAGGTTCTAATTAAGTTTACTGTTTTCATGTATGCGTAGAAAGCATAATTGAGTTTTCAATGTGAAATAGGCTGATGTAACCATTATTTATCACCCTTAAGAATTTGGTATAAAGGATTTTATATAGTCAATGACGAGCCTCTTAAATATAATTCAAATTTTCCTCCAGTTAGGTTGATATGAACATTGAAGAATGTCATTAGTAGGCTAAGAAGGAGAAGTCAGATTATTTAAAGTCCAATTAGGTTGCCTTATAAGCCAATGAGAAGAGGTTAAGAGAAGTATCTTAGAAAGAGGTCCTAGAAGGAATCGTAGTACCTGCATATGGAAAGTTCAGTAGCCATGAGATAAGCTTTTCCCGAGTATTAGTGTAAAGAGAATGTACACCAGTTTAGAGATGATGAAATAGATCAATAACTTGAAAATGTCATCTCCAAACATAATGGGGAGATAATATGATGAGAAACCAATGCAAGTGTTGAGAATCAGATAGTAATATGTTCAGGAAGAGTTAAAGGGGTATGTCAATCCATTCATACTCTAGCGTATTCCTCAATGTTCATCCATTACAAATTTATAATGATGTTTCTTATATCTGAGTTTTGTTCATGACATAAGCTCATACACTTTATATAGATTCACATCTATGCTCAGTTTTCATAATGAGGGGAAATGACTTTAGCCCAATGATCTCAAGCTTACTCCATAAAGTTATGGCTATCAACCTCCTGATATGAACCTATTCATATAAGCACTCATGTCTCATAGTATGTTCAGTCTCAAAAATTCATCATTTGATCCTAATGGCTAGCAAAATAATGTTTTGTCCTGCGTATTCTTATATTAGAATTCTTGAATAAATCGTGCTTATGATCTTTCACTCTAAATCTCTTTCAATGATCCTTTTGAGTTTTGATAGTGATGTTGACGATAGTAGTTGAGTAATGATAGAAGGAGAGGGTGGTATTTCTTATTTTGATATTGATGGTTTGTTTATTTCATCTAAGGTTATAAATGTGGAAGAAGAAGAGGATGAGGTTTTACTATTAGTAGTTAAATGAGAGCAATTAGTTGGTTCCTTGTAGTAATGCGTGAAATTCAGTAGGTAGAGATGATGAGAAAATGAGAAATTCTTATAAGGATTGCTTAGTAGGAGTCCATGGAGTGGTTATAGTACTAGTGATTAATGTGGTTTTGGTAGCATATGGAGGATTGCATGATGTATTAGGTGGTTCTTAATTAAGACTCGAGGTTGGTTGAATGTTGTGGTAAGGAGTAATACTCTTGGGATGAGACTTCTATAGAGGTACAAAACTCGAATCTTGTGATTTCGATTAGAATAATCTCATTATGTTAAATACTTTGTGATTTTGAGTTAGGCTTGAATATAGTAACAACATACATTTAGACTCAAACTTTGGTAAGAGTAGTCAAATACCCTTATGGGAGCTATGAGTTGCAACCAAGGAGGTGTGGTGATAAGAAAGAAGAGCATAGTTGGGAAGTGTTTCTAAGACTCAAAGCTACCAGTCATATCTCTCAAGGAATAGTATTCCTATTCTTACTTCGTGCCCGATCTCCCTTGCTTTGTGTCAGATGACTTCAGATAGAGTTTGACTATGTGCAAACGTATATCATTCGAAACTTATGTACTATAAAGAGTTCCAATCTCATAGTATGTGTCACGACCCAAGGGTACACCCTAGATGTAACATGGCATACTTGACCACGAAGGGGTCTCATACAAGACCTTAGCATATCATAACATAAGATAATAGAAAAGTACGGAAATTTTAAAAACTTTATCCATACAATTGAAGTCTTTCATAAAAGAAGCGGAAGTCTTACAACACTTTATCTCAAACCATCTAATACAACTTTGAATAAACTCTTGGGACACAACCCATACAATAGTCTCAAAGATAAAGAAAAGACATAAAGGAAATGGTGGTTTTATCCTTTATGCTATGAGGACTCACAAAGTCTTCAACTTCTTTCTCCTTATAAACCTGTCCTCAAGAATGGAACTCAAATCACCGAACCCTACATTTGATTAGAATGTAGGCAAGAGTATGTGTTAGTAAAAAAGTACTAAATATGATAGCTAACATAACATCATAAAAGTACAATATCATAAGGGTTAGTCAACATAAGACATAATCCATAAGCATAAGAAATACTTCATGAAACATAAACTATAAGCATAAGAGACAATATCATAATCATAAGCAAAGTCTCCAACATAAGAATCATATAAGCATTTTTCTACCCTTAGTCCTTCATATCATAAGAGAACCATTTCGAGTAACCTCAAAGCATAATTGAGCAAGGCATGGATAAGATCCCATAATCCCATCCAATTTCAGTTTCCCTTTTGGTCATCCTAAACATAGTCCATATACATAGTCAAGTCTTAGACTTTCATAAGTAGCTTCAAGTCATACTTGTGCAATGTATGAGTAAGACCCCATAATCCCACTCACACTAAGTACCACCTTAGGCTATCATACATACTTACTATCTTTGATCTCACCCTTAACTTACTTCTCATAACCAAGGGAATCGCTCACCTTTAGTCAATCATATCATGGAAGGAAACTATAGCAACAATCCATCAATGCATACATCATATAAGAGCAACACTTCTTAGGTAACCTTAAGTTATACTTGTGCAATGCATAGATTAGACCCCATAATCCCATCCATACTAAGTAATTTTTTAGGTCTTCATACTCATGATTTTTAATTAGGGACTAGTCCCTCTTTGAAAGAATTGGAACACTAGGAGGCACTTCATTAAGCATATCTTAGTTCCTCATTAAGTTGAACCCTATGAGATACTACCTTAAGTACATCTTAGTTCATCATAGTTTTGAACTCTAGGAGATGCTTCCACAAGGAAAGTCTTAGTTCATTAAGTTTGAACCCTAGGAGATGCTTTTTCAAGAACATCTTAGTTCATTAATTGTGTTGGACTCTAGGAGATGCTTCCTGAAGCATAATCTTAGTCCATTAGGTTTGAACTCTAGGAGATACTTCTTCAAGAATAATCTTAGCCATTACTAATCTTGTTGTAGTTGGGATATAGCCTTAACCAACATGAGAACATGTGAACTATCACATGACCCCTCCCGGTGTTACCCACACTGTGAAGGGTTGGTCCACCTTCCTAAGGTAGAACCATTTTTTTAGCTTAGTCGGATCCACTAGCTAAATTTCCTATGGGACACGTAGTTATGGGATACTGAGATTGCTACTAGAAACCCAAAACTCCACGAAGGCTTCCATCTCATGAGACATACTTTGGGAAATCTGGACTCTACTAGGTGAGAGTTCCCATTTTGGAAGCCCAAACTCAACTACGTAGGAACCCCCATCTCATTTCAATATCCACTCGGTGCTTGGCCTAAATCCATCAAGATAATTATAAAGTATCTACTTTGACTCAAGTTTCATGGAAGGATATCCTTGACAATCAATCCAAGTAAATTCATTAAGATACCTCTTTAGACCATGTGTGAGCAATATCACCATCCATGACCTATGTATGAAGGCTTTTTAGCCTTAGCTTCCATTAGGTGAGAAAAGACTTTGAACAATAGAACCATTACTATGGTAGAACACCTTTCATGTTAAGTTCTTTATGAGTTCATGAGAATAACTTTACACTTCACTCTCAAAGTGTGCGCATAGCATTTACATAAATTCTACAAGAACATGCATACATTCATAATATAGATCATATTAACTTCAATTTCAAAACCCTAGAAGTCAAAATTTATGACTACAAGCCTTACTCTCAAATCTTTACCACTTACAATCGTCACACAAATCTAGATCACAAGACATTCTAGTCACAAGCTTTATCTTTAAGCAATTCTAGCCATATCTCATTATAAAGAGTCAATCTCATGCATTACTAGTCATGATCAATCATCTATACTTTAATCTAATTCAATTCATGTTTACATGCTTCTATTCTTGATCAATTACTACTCATAACATCAATTCTAGAAGATCATCACTAAGTCTTCAATTTCACCTTTCATTGCATAAACCCACATGATATCAATTTCATCAATTAGACTAGATTTAACCATGGAAAACATGTAATATAATCATAATATCTTGAATCAATACTAAAAAAATCATAAACAAGTACTATCCACTCAATTGCAATCATACTCAACACTACCCACAATGTAGGAAGAAACCCTAGCTAGAATTGGGGGTTTGTCTTCACAATTGGGGAAAATATAGGAGGTTCTATGGATGGAATAATACATATATGAATAAGATACCATAACTTGATTCAAATCCCTCACAAAAGCTTGCAACAATTGGAGTAATTTGACCTAGCTTACTTATCTTCTTCTTCTTCTTCTTCTTCCCTTTCTAGAGAGGGAATTTCTTGGAGGGAATTTGGGTTCTTTTGATGAGTTGAAGATAATGTCTACGATCAATGTATTTAGGGGTATAGTAGGTTTATATATGTGGTCTAATTACTAATAAAACTACACCACTTAACCCATAACTAATAAAGAATTAACCACTAAGTCCCAACTGAAAACGACTAAACCCCAAAACTGCCTCACCCACGAGACCCCGACCCACAGACCGTGGTAGGGTCTACGGATCATACTGTTCCATCGTGGGTGGTGGCATGCAACTCTACAAAAGGGAACTTGACCCACGACCCCTTCCCATGGGGCGTGGGTCCACCTATGGGGCGTGAGTCCCATTTGTAGGTGGCACTTTTTGGGCAGCTTTTAGGGACTGTTTTGGGGTCCTCCTCAAGGACCCCTTGGTTGGTCCTTGGGGAGTCGTACCTCGACATTTAACCCCTAAACCCCTCATTCTAAGTACAAGAAATCATTTTACAATTCTAACCCTCACGTCAAACTCTAAAACCCCTAAGTAAGGTTTTAGTTTAACCTACTAGTTTTCCGGGTGTTACAATATCTCTCCCTTGGGATCATTCATCCTCGAATCACGATTCTAAACACCTATTGAAGGAAATGACTTCTATACTAGAAGCCCATCATGCATGCAACTCATCTAAATGCACATGAACAAGTAGGAAAAACTTCAATTCCAAACTAAACATACTCAATTCAACACAAGGGAGTAGGAACTACATCTAACAACCAAGAATTCATGGAATTCAATATCTACTCATATTTAAGGAGGAACTACCATCTCCTAGCTAAAACATGCTCAACTAACACATGGAACTCATATGAAATTTACTCTCAAAAAGCATTTTATTCAAGGAGGAATCTTTCAACTCCAAACTAAGGCATGCTCACATATTCATCTCATGAAGTCAAATAGGCAACTCTACTCAATGCACTACAACATGAGGTAAAACAATGCATATAAGTCATTTCTATCAAAACTTATACTTTTCATGAACATGCATATAAAGGAAATCATGGCCAAACATAAACACACAATGGCCTTGCTATCTAGGCACACCATCTCCCCCTTGGGAGTAATCTTATACAACCACTTCTAAACATCATTCATACTAAAGACAACTTCAAAGTCTAACATATCAAGTCACAAAAGACCAAAAATATAGGAATCTAATAAAGCAAAGAGCACATACCGGTAGTCACATCCGGGGGACACTCTTGTTCACCTCTAGTTTGAAGAACCTAGAACCGATTTTTGCTTGGTAGCATTGGAATCCGAACCACTAAGAGAAGCTTGATTAGACTCTCTTCCTTTCGCCCTAAGTATTGGACAACCTCTCCTCTTGTGACCCTCATTACCACAACCATAACAACCATCCTTGCCGGCTAGACACCTACCATAATACTTCCTTCCACACTTAGTGCAAGTAGGCTTAAGTAACACAGATTCACTATTACTCCCTCTTTGAGGTTTAGGGTTAGACACCCTATCATGGTTGGAAAGCTTTTGTTGGGTCCTAGGTTGACCATATCCATCGGATCTAGCATTTGAGAAATTCCCATCACCGGTTCTTTCTCTTTTCTCCTGCCTATTCTTGTCTTGGATTTTCTCATTCTCTATTTGTTGGGCATACACCATAAGACCTGAGATATCCATATCATGAAGGAGCATTGTCATACAGAATTCTTTTCTTACCGCCTTCGACACACCCATCAAATACCTACTCATCATATTCCTTGAATTTGCCACCATAGCTGGAGCATATTTGGACAATTGAGTAAACATTAGAGAATATTCTTCAACTTTCATACCTCTTTGTTGAAGGTTAATGAACTCTTCCACCTTAGCTTCCCTCAACTCTCAGGGAAAGAACCTATCGAGGAACGCCTAATGGAACACTTCCCACTCTATTGGACGCTTTCCTACCGGCCTATTGTTCTTCCATTGAGTATACCATACTTGAGAAACATTCTTCAACTGATAAGTGGCTAGCTCCACTTTGTCTACATGGCATCAAGTATTTTACAAACCTCTTCCACAAATTCTTGATGATCCTCTCACACTTTGGAACCAAGAAACTCGGGAGGGTTCATCCTTGCAAAATCCCTCAATCTAGAAGCTGCAGAATTCACATTAGGGTTCACCGGAGCTACGACCTCTCTATTGTCTTGGGCCGTCATGACTTAGGCTTGATTTGTCACGGCCTGATCTTGAGCCGTCATGGCTTGGTCCAACATTTGGATAGTACACCTAAACACTATCTGAGTAACATTCTCCCCTATAGGGTCAATTGGAGCTTGGGGTGGAACTTGGAGAGGAACCTCTTGATCCACATTGCCTACCTCATCTATCCAATAATTTGCCTTTGTATTAGCCATACCCTAAAAATCAATGGGCACGGATTAGAAGAAAGACCTACTAGAGCCAAACTCTATAGCACGACTTAGAGAATGATGAAGTGAAGTTTCCTAATCATCTAATAGCCTCATATTCATAATATGGCGCGCTTCACACTTATGAACAAAATTCTACTAGATGTGGTTTGAGACAATCCTAGAACCATTCTAAACCTTGTGCCTTGATTACCAAGTTTGTCACGACCCAGGGGTACACCCTAGATGTAACATGGCGTACTTGACCCCGAAGGTATCTCATACAAGCTCTTAGCATATCATAACATAAAATAATAGAAAAGTACGGAAATTTTAAAAACTTTATCCATACAATCAAAGTCTTTCATAAAAGCAATCAGATGTCTTACTACACTTTGTCTCAAACCATCTAATACAACTTTGAATAAATTCTTGGGACACAGCCCATACAATAGTCTAAAACAAAAAGAAAAGACATAAAGGAAATGGTGGATTTATCCTTGATGCTATGAGGACTCACCAAGTCTTCAACTCCTTGCTCCATAGAAACCAATCCTCAAGAATGGAACTCAAATCACCGAACCCTACATTTGATTAGAATGTAGGCAAGAGTATGCATTAGTACAAATGTACTAAATATGATTGCTAACATAACATCATAAGAGCATAATATCATAAGGGTTAGTCAACATAATACATAATCCATAAGCATAAGAAATACTTCATGAAACATAAACTATAAGAATAAGAGACAATATCATAATCATAAGCAAAGTCTCCAACATATGCATTATATAAGCATTTTTCTACCCTTAGTCCTTTATATCATAAGAGAACCATTTCGAGTAACCTCAAAGCATACTTGAGCTAGGCATGGATAAGACCACATAATCCATCCAAGCTAAGTTTCCCTTTTGGTCATCCGAAACATAGTCCATATACATAGTCAAGTCTTAGACTTTCATAAGTAGCTTCAAGTCATACTTGTGCAATGTATGAGTAAGACTCACACTAAGTACCACCTTAGGCTATCATACATACTTACCATCTTTGATCTCACCCTTAACTTACTTCTCATAACCAAGGGAATCTCTCACCTTTAGTCAATCATATCATGGAAAAAAACTATAGCAACAATCCATCAAAGCATACATCATATAAGAGCAATACTTCTTAGGTAACCTTAAGTCATACTTGTGCAATTCATAGATGAGACCCCATAATCCCATCCATACTAAGTACTTCTTTAGTTCATCATACTCATGTTTTTTTATTGGGGACTAGTCCCTCATTGAAAGCATTGGAACACTAAGAGGTACTTCATTAAGCATATCTTAGTTCCTCATTAAGTTGAACCCTATGAGATACTACCTTAAGTACATCTTAGTGCATCATTGTTTTGAACTCTAGGAGATGCTTCCACAAGAATAGTCTTAGTTCATTAAGTTTGAACCCTAGGAGATGCTTCTTCAAGAACATCTTAGTTCATTAATTGTGTTGGACTCTAGGAGATGCTTCCTGAAGAATAATTTTAGTCTATTAGGTTTGAACTCTAGGAGATGCTTCTTCAACAATAATCTTAGTTCATTACTAATCTTGTTGTAGTTGGTATATAGCCTTAACCGATATGATAACATGTTAACTATCACATGATCCCTCCTGATGTTACCCACACTGTCAAGGGTTAGTCCACTTGCCTAAAGTACAACCGGTTTGTTATCTTAGTCAGATCCACTAGCTAACTTTCCTATGGGGCAGATAGTTATGGGATACAGATATTGCTACCAGAAACCCAAAACTCCACTAGGTGAAGGCTTCCAACTCATGAGATATACTCTGGGAAATACGGACTCTACTAGGTGAGAGTTCCCATTTTGGAAGCCCAAACTCAACAAGGTGGAAACACGCATCTCATTTCAATATCCACTCGGTGCCAGGCCTAAATCCCACAATATAATTATTAATTGTCTACTTTGACTCAAGTTTCATGGAAGGATGTACTTGACAATCAATCTAATTTATTTTGTTAATATACCTCTTTAGACCATGCGTGAGCAACTATCACCATCCATGACCTAGGTATGAAGGATCTTTAGCCTTTGGTTCCATTAGGTGAGAAAAGCCTTTCAACCCTAGAACCATTACTATGTGAGAACACCTTTCATGTTAAGTTCGTTATGAGTTCATGAGAATAACCTTTAAATCAGCCCACAACAACAACCTAGTCAGTTACACTTCACTCTCAAAGTCTTTTCTCACCTAATATAGATCATATTAACTTTACTTTCAAAACCCTAGAAGTCAACATTTATGACTACAAGCCTTACTCTCAAAGATATTTCTCTTACAATCATCACACAAATCTAGATCACAAGACATTCTAGGCACAAGCTTCATCTTTAAGCAATTCTTGCCATATCTCATTATAAAGATTCAATCTCATGCATTTCTAGTCATGATCCATCATCTATACTTTAATCTAATTCAATTCATGTTTAAATTCTTATATTTTTAACCAATTACTACTCATAACATCAATTCTAGAAGATCATCACTAAGTCTTCAATTTCACCTTTCATGGCATAGACCCACATGATATCAATTTCATCAATTAGACTAGAGTTAACCATGAAAAACATGTAATATCTTCATAATATAATGAATCAATACTAAAATAATCATAAACAAGTACTATCCACTCAATTGGAATCATACTCAACACTACCCATAATATAGGAAGAAACCCTAGCTATAATTGGGGGTTTGTCTTCACAATTGGGGGAAATATAAGAGGATCTATGGATGAAAGAATCCATAAATGAATAAGCTGTCATACCTTGATTCAAATACCTAACAAAATATTGCAATAATGGGGGAATTTGACCTAGCTTACTTCTCGTCTTCTACTTCTTTTTCACTTTCTAGAGAGAGAACTTCTTGGAGCGAATTTGGGTTCTTTTTATGAGTTGAAAATAATGTCTAGGATAAATGTATTTAGGGGTCTATTAGATTTATATAGGTGGTCTAATTAATTATAAAACGATACCACTTAACTCCTAACTAATAATCAATTAACCTCTAAGTCCCCAACTTAAAATGACTAAACCCCAACACTGCCTCACCCACGAGACCCCAACCCACAGACTGTGGGTGGATCTACGGACCTTACTGGTCCTTCGTGGGTGTTCGCATGCAACTCTACAAAAGGGGACTTGACCCACGACCCCTTTCCATGGGGCGTGGGTCCACCTACGGGGCGTGAGTCCCATTTGTAGGTGGCCTTTTTTGGGCAGCTTTTAGGGACTGTTTTGGGGTCCTCCTCAAGGACCCCTTGGTTTGTCCTTGGGGAGTCGTACCTCGACTCCCTAAGCCCCTCATTCTAAGTACGGGAAGTCATTTTACTATTCTAGCCCTCACATCAAACTCTTAAACCCATAATTAAGGCTCTAGTTTAACCTACTAGTTTACCGAGGGTTACAGTATGAATCAATTTTGGCAATGTTAATAGGAAATTTCAAAAGTCAGAAAGATAGTAAGAGTAGACCTTTTCCATTATCAGTCATGTCGTTATTCGAGGACGAATGATCCCCACGGGGAGATATTGTAACATCTCAAAAACTTCTAAGTTAAGACTCGAACCATTTTTCATTGTGAATAAGATTGTACCAAGTAATTTTAAATTTTCTTAGATGTTAAGTGTGAAAATAGAAATAACTACTTCTTACTTATAATAAGAATAGGAATAGGAATAAGAAAAGGAATCCTAGTTGGAAAAGGATTCCAATGTAGTGTCTATAAATAGGGTCTCAATGTAACAATTTAGATACACAATTCAATAATATTTTTCTCATATATTTCTCACATGATATTAGAGCATCGTTGAGAAAAAACAAGTCACTGTATGTCAATTTTTGGTGGTTGTTGGGTCTTATTTTTGTCAATTTTATTTTCTATTTTCTTCTTTATGTGGGTGTCGTGGGAAAATAAACAACACTACGAGGCTTAGAAAGCTCCCGCGACCAAATCCCAGCTAGAATCAACGAAAAATATCAACCCACGCTCTCTCATGCACTGATCGAAGGTTGTACTTTTTGGCAAGATCTGGCTCACGCGCCAGCGCGCGAGGGTTGTTCCGATCAAATTTTTCAAGAATTATTTCTTCTGTTGGGGTCGTCTAGTATTTCCGATCAGAACCCATTCAATTTTCTCCATATCCGATCACCGGAATTAGGGTTCTGATGATTTTCAGGCAGTTTTCGGCGAAATCAGACCACTGTAGGGCAGTTTGCGATAAGTTCCTAACAAAATTAGAATTTTCAGGCCACTATTGGAAGATTCCGGCAACTTCCAAAATTTTTAGACCGCTGTAGCAGTTTCCAACGAATTTCTTACTCTTTTCAAGTCAAATTTCGAAAAATGTCCTTCGGGTGTGATGTTTTTGGCTCCAAAAATACGAGGATTGGAAGTTCATGCCTTCTAATCACTTCAGAACCATTAATGGGAAGTTCAAACTATTTAGCTTGGGCTTGTTCAGTTAAGTTGTGGTGCAAGGGTCAAGGTGTTCAAGATCACTTAACAAACAATGCTTACGTGGTAGATGAAAAGACAAAGTCTAATGACGAAGGTGCAAAAGCCAAAGAACAATGGTAAAAAGTGGATGCCTAATTATGTAGTCTATTTTGGCACTCTATTGATTCTAAGTTGATGCCCTAGTTTCATCCATTACAGACAAGTTACTTAGTTTGGGAAAAGGGACGTGCTTTATACACTAATGACATATCTCGATTCTATGATGTAATATCTCAGATGACCAACTTAAAGAAACAAGAATCCGATATGTCTACTTATTTGGGACAAGTACAGGCAGTCATGGAGGAATTTGAAACGTTGATGTCTATCACTACAAACATCATCTGCTTCGTCTTGTTGCACCTCCCAGTCACAAAGAGGCTTCATCACCCATTGTTGACTCCTCTAATCTTGCATCTCAAATAATAGAAAAGCGTACATACCAGTCTATGGAGAATCGGCGAAGGGGAGGGCATTTTGGGAAACCTCGATCTAAGTGTAGTCTTTGTCATAAAATTGGACACACTCGTGAACATATGTTATATTTTGCATGCTCCACCACCCAATTATGATTCTATTGTTCTAAAGGAATATAATGACCTCCTTCGAAATCGCGCAAGTAAACAAACATCTCCACCAGTAGCATAAGGTGCTTAACCTAATCAACCATCCAATAATGCTCATATTTCTCAGAAAGAATATGATGAGTTCCTTCGGTATCGTGCAAATAAACAAACATCTCCACAAGTAGTTTCGATTGTACAACCTGATGTTTCTATTGCGGATAATTCTTTTTCTTGTGTGTCACAGTCTAGTACTCTTGGATCATGGGTCATAGACTCTGGGGCTTCTGATCATATCTCTGGTAATAAATCACTTTTGTCTGATATTATTTATTCACAATCACTTTAAGCTATTACTTTAGCCAATGGGATCTAAATAAAACCAAAACGGGTTGGTAAAGCCAAACGTGTATCTTCTGTCACCATAGACTCTGTTCTTTATGTCCCTAGTTCTCCTTTTAATCTAGCATCTGTTAGTCATTTGACGAAAGACCTACATTGTAGCATAACTTTTTTCGATGATTTGTTTCTCATGCAGGACCGTAGTACATTATAGATGATTGGAACAGGACATGAACCACAAGGCCTTTACTATCTTACCTCTTCAAATTCCTTAATAACATGCTTAGTTACAGATTCCCCAGATCTAATTCACAAACGCTTGGGACATCCAAGTCTATCTAAACTGCAAAATATGGTGCCTACTTTGTCTAGTTTATCTACATTAGATTGGTGTCGTGGAAGAGTAAGAAACAAAATGTGGTTGCTCGATCTAGTGCAGAATCAGAATATCGAGCAATGGCGACATCAACTTGTGAGCTAGTTTGGATCAAACAGTTGCTGGGTGAACTAAAATTTGGCAAAATTGATCAGATGGAACTTGTGTGTGTTAATCAAGAGGCTCTTCATATCGCATCAAATCCAGTGTTTCATGGAAGACTAAGCACATTGAGATTGACTGTCACTTTGTCAGAGAAAATATACTCTCAGGAGATATTGTTATGAAATTTGTGAAGTCAAATGATCAGCTTGCAGATATCTTCACCAAGTCCCTCACATATCCTCGTATTAACTACATCTGTAACAAGCTAGGTACATATGATTTGTATGCACCAGCTTGAGGCGGAGTGTTAGAATAGAAATAAGTATTTCCTACTTAGAATAGGAATAGGAATAGGAATCTTAGTTGGGAAAGGATTCCAATGTAGTGTCTATAAATAGGGTATCAATTTAACAATTTATATACAAAACTCAATAATAGTTTTCTCATATATTTCTTACATTAAGGTCACTAGAATTCCCTAGCATAAAGTTGAGTTGAAAACTTTCTTTCCAATTGAGTTTCACTATGAGATTTTTCATGGGTCAACTACAATCGACCATATCTTTTAACACATAAATAATTAGGTGGCCCATGAAAATTCAAATCGAAGGTCTTTGAGTCCTCATTCCAACGCAACAAAGTTTGCAAATTTTTGAGCACAGAGTAAAAAGTAATGCATGTTTGAGTGAAGTCTCTCTACTTAAGACATTTCATCCATTTGAGAAAAGGGTGTTTTGGTCTTTTCCTTTTTCCCACTAGGCTTAGCACGATTTCCTGACCCAATTAAGGGTCTAATCAGATTCTAATAAGTCATTCACGTTCATTAACACTTAGAATTTTAGGGTGAAGTTTCAAGAAGAGGAAAAGAGGGTTTTCAAATGTTCATTCAATGGTTGAGGAATTTCGCCACGAACAACCGTTCTTTTCAGGTATAACAGATTTCCATAGTGATGGACTTGTTCGTCCTCACGCCAAGCATGTAATTCTTCCATTAATTCTTCCATGAGATTATTATAGTGAGATTCTTGTGTAGTTCTTGAGTTCTAGCTTCATTCTTTAACTATAGAGGTTTTGAGTTCTTGAAGTGAGGGTCCTGCGAATGAGTGACATTTTTTGATAGAATTTGTGTGTGATTTCAATAAATTTGTGTTGGGTTAGTAAATCAACGAGGGTTTGGAAGACTCTAATCGATTCTAGATAACTTAGGACCCCACCAAGGCACCAGGACCTTGGCGCTGCAGTTGTGGGGCTGGCGCCCTGCGCCTCTACTGTGCCACAAAGAAGACTTAGTAATAGTAGGCCTGGCACCCTGCGCCAACAATGCGCCAGGGTCGTCAGGCCCTTTTCTTCTCCATTATTTGTCCCGTATGCGTTCTTTCAAATCGCCTCTATGTTCTCTTCTTCATATTGATAACACTTAAGTACACTTCTTCCGATTCGAAATGAAGGTGTTCGCTAACAAGTATAAGCCCAACAATGAGTTGGGGTCGATCCCACAGGGAGTGATATGGTAAAGAATTTGATTATGAAGTAAAGACGTGTTCTAATCATTTGTAGGTGTAAGGAAACTATGAAACATAAACTAAATCAATAAATTTTAGAGATCAATATCAATTGGGGGGATTTAGTAACCAATTGTAAATAAGGACCAATTAACACTAGGGTTAAACAGTTACAGAGAAGGCCTTAGGAATATGATCAATCAAATGCCAATTTCGCGTAATGGGTAATTACTAATTGCTCTAAGTTGTTGAATTGCAATGGGTAGGCTAGGTTTTGAATACGATAGCTATCTCTTGATCAACTATAATTTTTCGAGTGAGTTCTGTCGAACCTCAACAAGCTTCACAATACCAAACAACCCAATTCCTTAATTAACCCACTTTCTCAAGATGGGTGGTAAACACGAAATCAAGCCCACTTTCTCAAGCTGGATGTTAAATACGCAATCAATACAACTATCAATCATTCATTCTACGCTAATACCTCTTTCTTAAGCAAGCATAGAGAGCTAAGCTAGAACCAAATTTTTAACTTCAGTTCATCAATTAAAATATGAACAAACAATTGAACTCATGTCAAAACAACATTCAATTCAGCAATTAACAATACCCATTAGCTAATTAATGCATTTGAGTACATGATCACACCCCTAAGGTAAAGGATTTTAGGCAAATAGCAAAAAGTAAGAAAGCATTACCAAATAGATTATCCATAAAAAATGTTAACAATCTGCAAATACCCAATGCCAAAATTAAAGCTAGAATCCTAAAACCTCAAATCTGAGATCCAAATCTTCTCCAAAAGTGTTCAACAAATGTAGAAACATGAAAAACTCTTAAAGCACAGGAATACACAACGTGGGAACTCCTTTTCTCCTTTCAAAAAATGAATTTATACGTTCCCAAAAACTCAGCATAGAGACCACTCAATGAAGTTAGTCGGGATCGCCGATCCACTCGCCGATCCACCTAGTTGCTATTTTTCTTTCCTTTTAGCTTGGATCCTACATCCAATTGTCCTGGAACTTTTGGCAAGCTGGATCTTGGTTGCCGAATAATTACTTGCTTGCCAAGTTGGTTTGGTACATGGGCTATTTCGCTGGAACTTTAGGCGAGCAGGAGGCTCACTCTGCGAGTCGCCGAATTGCTTTTCCGAGCTCTGGCTTTCCTTTTCTTCATTTTTTCCAACTTTTTTACTCCTTTTCACATCGTAATGTCCTTGCCTCACTCTTAAGCCTTCATTGTTGCATATCAACATATTAACATCAATTATGCGCATAAAATAGGCATTGAGGACACTAAATCATTGAATATAAGCTCAAAATGAGTCAAAATTCCCGACTCATCAACACCCCTAACTTAAACTTTTGCTTGTCTTCAAGTAAAACACAAGATCAATCAGGCCAATGGGGATGCCTACAAATAGTGCTACTTGAGACTCAACATGAATGCACATAAGGTTCAATCTACACATGCAATGCTCAATTTTTCTCTAAAAGTTTCAAACTATGACTAGCCATCATCAAATAGAGTTCAAGCTCACAATGCTCACTTCAAATGCAAATCCATGCTCAACAAGAGTATTCTAATGCCCTCACATCAAGAATGATTCCATACTCTTCACAAAGAAAATCAAGGAATACAATTAAGGAACCAAAATTAACTCTCACACTCCCAATGAGAAAAAAAACATGAATGATTTTACCCATAGGCTTGCTTGTATTTTCCAACCAACACATCATTTGACTCATGCAAGATCAAAAAGGTCTTTCAAGGTTTGTAATTGGGCTGAGGATACGGGTATGATCATTTTGTCTTAGTGACTTCTACCTCCATGAAGAATCACAGAAATTTCACTTCTTCTCCTTTTCTTTCATTCTTTTCATCTTAACAACTCATCCTTGGCATATTTAAAGCTCACAAAAAAAATTGTATAGATCATCGGACACCCTTTTTATTTCTACCACAACATTGCACAATGGATACAAATTTTTCGTTTCTTTGTTTTCTTTTCTTTTTTCTTTTTTTTGATATATATGGAGGGGTTCCATCATTTTCTTCATCACAAGTTCTCAAGGATGAATTTCACGATCTTCTTGCTCGATTTCTTTCCTCATTCTTACCACACCCCAACTTATGCTTTTGGCCTAAGTTGACAATTCAAACATACCAAAGCTTTACGATGGTTTTAGGTGGGGAGGAAAAGGCCATTTTTGTTCATGTTTCATCCAAAGAAAAGGTTAGGCTAAAATGATGCAAAGCTAGTTTCACACACTCACAAGGTGGTCACACAAAAGGTATAGAAATTAGGTTCACTCTCAAAGATTTATGCCTAAGTTCATTTCCTTCATTCACCAAAAATAGTCAATTGGACCAATGGGGCAAGTTCTATGTAACACCCGGAAAATTGATAGGTGAAACTAGAGCCTAATGTATGAATTTTAAAAGTTTATGCCTAAATTAGAGTTATGAAATAGTCCAAAAATTTGACTAAGTATAAGTTTAAGGGAGGGTTCAAGGAAGGCAAAAGGCTTCACTACCCTTAGAAGAACTCTTGAAATTTGCCTTAGCCATGTGGGCAAAAAGGCATTGTTCAAGGGAGGCTTAAAGGAAGGTGAAAGCCTTCACCACCCTTATAAGCCTCCTTGAACCAGTGCCTTAGCCGTATAGGCAAGGAGGAAAGTTCACGTGAGGCTTTAAGGCACGTGAAAGGCTTCCACTGGCCGTACAAGTCCCTCGTGGAATTTTCCTTAGCCAAATTTGGCAAGAGGGCAGTCCACGTGAGGGTCCAAGGACCGTGGAGGACCCCACTGCATATGGAGCACCTCGCGTGGGGGCTGCCTTAACGCGCCTAGGAAGTGTACGTGTGCAAGTGAGGGTCCATGGCAGGTGGACATGTCCATTTCCCGTGTACACCCTTGTGAACATGCCTTAGCTTTAAAAATATTAAGGCACAAATCCAAGGGAGGGTCCATGGCTGGTAGACCACTCCAAGGCCCTTAAAATCTCCCTTGGACTTTCCCTTAGTTTTAATTGGCAAGTCCATGTAGGCGAGGGGTATTTTTGTAAATATTATTTTTAAATCTTATTTTTTAATGGGTATATTTTATATTGTTTTAAAATAAGTATATAAGGTATTTTAAGTCATTAAACCCCCAAACTAAATCACTTTCACAAAGATCTAAATCAAAATCAAAAGTTCATCATCTTTACAAAAATTCTCTCTCTAAAAACCCAAGAAAAAGAAGGGTGAAATTGAAGCTTGGGCTGCAAGATTTCGAGGTCTTTTCATCAATTTCTTCAAGGATTCACCCTCAAGGTATGGTAGTTTTCATCTTTGGGTAGATTCCACCCAAAGAGCCCCTTCAAAACTTGGTTTTCAAACTTCAAATTGTCCCCAAATCAAGGGTTTCAGTTCGAACACATGGGTTCTCTTTAAAGGTGATTTTTATGATTGAATTGATGATTTATGGTTGAATTTTAGTGAAATTTCCCCCAAAAAAACCCATGTATCCCCCTCTATTGCTAAATTGTGATCTTAATGGAATTTAGAAGCATGTAATTGGGTCTTGTATGAATGAATTGAATTGATTGAGTTATGTATTACCCCCATCTAAGGTAGAATTTCTAGAATGTTGGATTGAATGTGATTCATGATTTCTTAATGGGTAAGTTATGAGAATTGGTACATGTATGTGAGAATTATGCAGATACTTCAAGATTTATGTTGAGAATGAAGATTCTATGACTATGGTGTAATTGTGGTATTGATTGGAAATGTTATTCTCCCCTATACCCTTACACATTATTATGCATAAATTATTATGACTATGATGATCTTGTTGTGTTGAATGAAAGGAAATTTTCATGAACACACTATGAAAATGATGTGAAAGGTTTACTCACATATTGATGATTCTAAGGTTGAAAGGACATTCTCACCTAATGAATTCATGAGCTACTATGATACCATGTTGACATGAGTGCCAAGTACATTCTTTTATGAACATGAACTTAAGTAAAGACTTAATATGAATTTAAAGGGAATTATGCTTAGCACCGAGTGGATATGAAAATGAGATAGAAGCTTTTACGTTAGAAAGTTCGGCTTCCCAAAGTAAGTTATCTCATGAGATGGAAACCTTTTACATTAGAAAGTCTGGGTTTCTAGTAGCAATCTCCTTACCCCATAACTATGTGCCCACATAGGTATTTAGCTAGTAGATCCACTTAAAAGCTAAATATGTTAATCCTACGTTTGGCAAGTAGGACATCTATTTTCTGTGTGGGAGTAAGACACTGGATTCCATGTAGCTCACATGGTCTATGTCGGTTAAGGCCATATTTCCCTATATGATAAGAATATGAATTATGACAAGAACATGAACTTTAGCTATGACTTCTTAAGAGGTACTACTTAGTATGAGTGGGGGTATGGTAATTCACTTATGCATTGCACAAGTAGACTTTAAGAGGGGTTATGGTGAGGTTTTTTTATGCTATGAATACTTATGAATTATGCAATGTATGATATGTATGGTTGTTAAGATTGACTTTACTTTCCTCAAGTTATGAATATGAATGGTTCCTTGTATATGAGTATTGGCTATGGGTGAGGTCAAGGTGTGATATGTATGATGTTGGTCACCTAAAAGTGGTACTTGGCATATGGTAGGGTTATGGGATCTTGCCTTTGCATTGGGTTGCTTATGATATGGTTTTACTTATGTTTCTTCACAAATGTGCATGTTGGCTTTTAAACTTGACAAATGCATGATTTCAACTAAATGTCCCTTGTATGCATGTTTTAAGGATTTTAGTACATAGCTACCATAATTAGTACTTTATGTGCTAACCCATATTTCTACATTTACTATGACTGTAGGTTCCGGCCGTTGAGACGTACTTCTCCTTTCAAGTGAAGCTTGGGCTGACTATTCCCTAGGCTTGGGGAGTCCTCGTGATTCGAGGACAAGATGTTATTCTTTTCTAGCTTCTATTGTACTTTCTATTTTTGAGACTTTATTGTAAAGGGCTTGGACCGTAATTGTATTCTCTATGGTACTAGATGGTGATTGAGACAAGGTCTAGACTCTTATATTTGTTTATGAAAAAGAAGTTGACTTCGATTGTAAAAGTTTTAAATTTTCCGCATTATTTTTATGACTTTATGTTTATGATTATGCTAAGGGCTTGTATGAGACCCCTTTGGGGTCAAGTATGTCGTGTTTCTCCTAAGGGGTAACCCCGGGTCGTGACATTCTAGGTATCACCATGCACATATTTCAAGAAAACCTCACCACACAAGGCATTCAACACAATCATCAATCATGACTCTACAAATTAAGCCCATATGCAACGATCATTACAAGACTCACTTCGACAATCGATTAGTCACAATGAGATGCTAAGAGTTCACACATGACTTATGCAACTCAAATTCACCTCGTTGGACTTGCACAAACATATCGTTCATCAAGAGCACTATTCAAGTCATTGGTATTGATCGCAACTGACACTCGAATGTACAAGAGAACATCAATCACGCACAATCATGCAATTAAGAAGGAAACCAATGGAATAAAGACAACATTCATTCACATTCTATCAATCAAGGAGAAGTTTGAACAAAAATAATAAAACACAAAATATCCAAGAGACAAAATAAAACAAAATACATCCAAACATCTAAAAGGCTAGGTATAAAATATCTTCACCCCACCAAAACAACTACACAGTGTCCTCAATGTGAAATAAAAACAGAAGTGTCTCAACAGTAAAAAAAATGTAGGGAGAGTAAAATCCCCCTGTCAGGCTAGGGCTGAGGTGAACCCTGCACATCAGGGGTGGCCTCAATCAAGGCATCAGTGCCCGGCTCAATCTAGCTCTGGAGGTCTGTGCAACTATATCCTCTATGGTCTAAGACCCGCTCGAGCCAATCATGGATGTGTTGCGCAAAGAGGCCTTCGTAGCTACCTCTACCAAGTCATCCTCCAAATCCTCTAGATCATCAAACACAGCCTTATCATGAGATCCCAGCTCATCCTCATCTATCTCAAGTGTGTCGTACTCTCCATAATCAGCTGTAATAATATCTCCAATCACTATAGCTGAAAGGATCTCAAAAAAACTAGCATCTCGGGATTGGGTCCTCGAGCACATCTATATTACCCCACAACATCGAGATATCGGTTCCTTTCAACTCATCCACATCACGTCAAAGACCGGTAATATCAGCCTTCAAGGCTATCATATATGTAGAGCTACGGTCTGACATCTCGCATATCTCAACCCAAGAGGTGACAGCATCCAATGTCTCCCCATGGGCCATGATCATCTCATGCTGCTCTCTAAACTCCTCCCAATGGGAGTCAATACTGCCTCTATTTTTTGGTCGATCACAGAAAGCACAGTGGCCTCAACCCTCACATCAGTCGAATAGGAAACGTTTCCCATTTTATAGATCATGGCCTGTGTCAAGGGGGAACGGGAAGTAGTAGCAGGGGTAGGTATAGTAAAGATGGACGAGCTCAGTATACATGGCGACTCAAATGCTGGTGTAGAGTGAGTAGCATCGTCCTCCATGGCCTCAACATCGACCACTGAAGAAGTGTCCACCGAAGCCTTCTTACTCCTTTCCACTTTATCTTTTGTAGACTCAACCTCAATCCTCCAAATGTCAGTCAACGATGGTAGAGTTACCTCAGTATATATCTTCACCAAAAAGGGAACACCCACTCGATGACACAGATCACTAATTAGCACTAGAAATGGCAATGAGGTTTTGTTTTGTTTTTCCCTCATCACCATCTCCTGTGAAATTATCGCCCCAAGATTTAGTTGCTCCCGATCAAGAATAAAACCCAACAGTGCACCTTTTGGATGCCGAATAATCGATTCATTATGTGAAGGCATCACGGTGTTAGAGATGAATCTAAACCAATAACGATCAGCCACATTTAAATCCTTCTTTTCAATTACCACTTTCGATATAGTTGGGAGGAGTCGCATCCCTCAACAACAGAGAAAACCACCTCGTTAAATCTTCCAAAGTTTTGGTTTTGACCTTGTCGGTCAAAGATAGGATAGTATGTGTATTGCAGTCCAACAAAATATTTATGTTGGTTTTGTTGTAGTCACTCCCCGAGCCTACACCCTGGGCGGGACTAGCACTCGAGAACCATTGCTAGCCCCAAGCGAACCCTTGGCCTGGCTAGACTCTCAGCGGAAGACTTTAAGAATTAATAAAAGAAAACAAAAGCACTTTACTCAACTTTCTCAAAATAACTCAGAATGCTTAAGAATTAAACATCCAACTAGCCAAAGTGGTAACTCAAGTCTTATAACAAAACAATTGAAATGCAAAGACTAGAAAACTATAGCTATCTCTCTATGAAGCCTCTAAAACTATGAAGGATGTCGGGACAAGACCTCTGATCATTCTAACAACTGAAAATGCTAAAAATAATGTAAAAAGGGATCCTTCGGAAAGCAAGGAGGCTCACCAATCGACTCTAAGTGCTCAATTGGATCAATGAAATGTTGGATGTTGATCCTAGTTACCTTTATATGCATCATAAAACAATGCAGGACAAATGGCATCAGTATATTAAATGTACGAGCATGTGAGGGGAATTCTAAACAACACATAAGCTTGAACTAGAATCTGAAGGAAACACTTACCTCAGCTTTACTCAACTCATAGATACTCAACTCAATGCATAAAAAAACAACAGTAAAAATGCAATTTATACAAAGCATTTAAAGCAGTAGATAACATCTCAAAGTATTTAAAAATATAATAATATATAAGTTGTATGTAAGAATACAAAAATAAATTATGTTTGGGAGATTCTCTAACCGACAACCATCATTATGAGCTATGTGATGATACAACGTCTCGCCCACGCTGCCAGAACTGTTCTATAACTTGCCGGGATATAGAACACATCAACTAAGTGGATCCACTAATCTATGCTAAAATGCATTAAGGAATCATTTAAAAAGTATGACCCTTTCTACCCACGTTGGCAACGTTTGAGACTATAGTTATTATGATCTCGTCCCTATATTGGTGCTCAATAATACTCCAAAAAGATACTCATCTCATATGTTTAAAATTATAAGTCTTTCTGTGGTTTGAGATTATTACTTAAAACCTAGCTCAAAAACTCTCTTGGAAATTGGTGTTTCCGTTCTTGTTTAAATGTGAAAACATTTACTCTTTAGGAATACTTAGTTCCCATAGAGTCTTTCATAGAAAATGAACTCCACTCTTACTGTTACTAATCTCAATGTTCAAGTCTTAAAACAAGTTTAAAACATTTGTAAAAGACTTTTGAAAGGTTTCTAAGAACTCTCTAGACTTGGCTCTTAACTTTCCTTGAATTTAAATTTATGGATTGAAGCTTATGTTCATGTTTACGGATGATTTCTAGATGTTTAGAAGTAATTTAGAGTAGTTAGAATCAATAAGAAGTGTTAGTACACTTTATAAGGACTCAGACGGGCTAAACGATGGAAAATGGGTGGGGGCAGGCAACCCTAGCACAATGCTGGCGTGGGGCGCTAGCACTTAATGTTCAGAGACAACATTTTGGCACACTATTGGCGCATCAGTGGCGCGTGATGAGTCCACAAATTAGACTCATTTAGGGCTTTATTTTAATAGAAATTGTGTCCTAAAAATGCTTATTTTATCTCAATATCTGATGAAAAGCCTTAAGTTTCAGATATTTGAAGTTTGAAGGAAAGCATGGACACTACTTCGCAAAAAGGAATGAAAAGGCTGAAAGGAACGAAGAAAATAAAGGCATGACGATCGCCGAGTCCACTTGGTGAGTCACCGAAGGGTCTTACTTCGCATTTTGTTCTAGTGTGCTGAGCCCGGAAGGAAAGAATCAATTCGTTGGAAAAGGGGAGAAGTCGGCGCATCACCGAGAAGTTCCGCGAGGCAGTACTTTGTCACCCAATGACCCAGAGCATGACGATGCTGAAGGATGGTGAAAGACAGCGATGAACTATACCAAAGGGTAAATCACCGAGTTGATCGGTGATTCCGACTAATGTCGCCGAATGGTCCGCTGCAGCACAAATTTCTTTGAAAACTATAAATACTCGTTGAGAGTTGTAGCTTAGTATCAGATTTTTAGTGTGGAACAATTATTATGATTTTCATATAGAATAGTACTTTTTGATATTTTTGCTCTGAGTTTGAGAGGGTTTTGAAAACTTGAAAAAAAAAAGGGTTTCATCTCCAAGGATTTGGACTTGGGTTTCTTGGATTCTTCATTCTTGGCCTTTAACAAGACTTAAATCTTCATACCCATTTGAATACAAGCTCATATAAGTATAAATTTCTATCTCTTGATGTGTGGCTGAAAACCCCAATTCTTGGGGTGTGATTTTGTGAATATGGGTTAGATTAATTGTTGGGTCTTGCTTGTTGATAGTCTATTCGTAGTTTAAATGTGGTTTTGTTTAGTGGTTGTGGATGAATCTAATGAGGTTGTATTTGAAAATATAATCTCATATATGTGTTTTTAGCTTGCGAAAGAGAGAGGTCGTAAAACTAAGACCACTAAATTGATGGCCAGTGGGAGTGGGTCGACATGAGGTTCAGCTCGAGAGATTGAACCCTAGTCACATGTCCACACACTCAACTCGAGAGAGTGAGTGGATTAAGGTGGAGGTTGTTCTTCATGCGATAAGTGGATGTCCGAGAGGAACCCGCTTGAAACGGGGTAAGTTGCTCGAGAGAGAGCTTATCCCCTTTAAAGTCTAGCCTAGTCACAAATACTCAATGAATTTACTATCAAAATCATGTACCCAATGATTTAGTCTATCCCGTATTCCTATCACATCCCAAGAATCCCCCTCTCATTACTTAGATTTCTTTGTTAATTTTGTTGTTTTTACTTACTAGTGACAAAACCCCCATTGCTAATTGACACTCTTGTGTCCCCCTTTAATTTACAAAGTTTTTAATCGTTAATGTCTTTAGCTACGACTAGTTAGAACTAATTTTATTTTTCTATTAATTCTCAAAACCACTCCCTTGGGAC
>JAJOOO010020464.1:0-36072 GCA_029582685.1 Solanum piurae
AAAAAAAAAAAAAAAAAAAAAAAAAAAAAGGAAATGACCCGACCCTTTTGTATTTTAATTTCTTCTTTTTTTAATTATAAAATACGTGTAATTTTTTAATTACGTGGCAGCCACTGAGTGGCAATAAGCCACGTAGGAGCGTTTGTATATCACACAATTTGGCTGTTGGATTTGCTTGTTTTTTTGTTTAAGAATTGGATAGTTAAAGTGTCTACTTGTGCATTATGAAAGTTAGATGTCATACTTAAAATTTGAAGCCAAATTTAGAGTCCAATTTATATATTATGCCTATAACATCACATACAAAGTTCTTTTCCTATTTGGTTTAGGTAAACTTTTTCCTATTCAATTAAGTTTTAAGTATAATTTTTTCCTATTTAAGTATCATATCACATGAACTATACAATATACGCTAAAAATTATATGTATAAATTCAATTTAATGTAGCTAATTTTGTGATATACTAAAAGTTTATGTAAACCTAGCCAATGAAAAATCTAATTATTTTTTAACAATAATGTATTATTTATATATGATATAGATACACTAATAAGTAATTAGTAAATTAGTACCTCCTCCATTAGACATATAGTTTGATTGAGCAGCAAGTTTATTAAATATTTTTTTTAATAATATTTTACATTTACTTTTAAAGAAAAATATGTTTTTTTTTAATAAAGTTTTAGTCGAATAAGTAAATTCAATATGAATCAAATATTCCCCCTTCCTCACAAAATTACGAGACTCACAGTTGAACAGTATTGACAGTGATATAATCAGGAGGAAGAAGAAGAATTGGGAAAATGGCGATGAAGAGAGGTGAGCTGATTTACAAAATTTACAGAGCCCTAACTTATGGATTATCGCCGCTGATTCAGCTGCACCTGCGGTGGCGCAAATTCCGTGGCCTGGAACATCCTCTCCGCTGGCGCGAGCGTCTCGGACTCCCTTCTCTTTCTCGGCCCCCTGGCCCTCTCTTCTGGTTCCACGCTGTCTCCCTTGGTAACTCTCCTTCTCTCTTCCATATTTTTTTTTGCCATGTCTTAATACTAACAACACAGACTTACACCTTGTTTGGATGGTTGTTACCTATTATATTGTATTGTGTTGTTAGTGTAAATACAATAATTGTTATTTAAATTTTCTTATATCCTCTCGTTTAAGCGGTTGCTACTAACTACAAAATGTACCATTTTATGTAAGGATCCATTTGGTGTGATGTCCTTACTCCTTACCTTTTTTTTTCCTCATTTTGTGTTTATTTACTACTTAATAATCCTATTTATCCTTTATTCTACAGCTCTACGTGTATCCTACTTCCCTGGTAGGATTTATACTTCAAATTGTTAATGTCTGACATTATATAACAACGATACAATATATAAAATACGATACATTATGAAATAATATGTAACACCATCCAAACTTAGTGTTACTCTAGGCGCACAAGCAGAGAGAGACTCATAATGTATGCATATCAGAATTAGAGAGTGTGAATATATACACACACATATTATTATTATTTTTTTGTGTATTTGTAAATATAAACTCTCTTCCCCCAAACACACACACATATATTTTTGTTATTGTGTAGGTATTTGTAATTTATACAATTGTATATTGTGCAATTGTTGTTCAAGTTGTTGATCTATACTTCCTTTGTCCCAATTTATGTGATACCTTGTGATTTTGCATCAAGTTTAAGATAGACTTCTGAATTTTTTTATGTAAAACAAACTTACCATTTGTGTGGTAATAAATCATTTCTTTAAGGAAGGGTAAAGATGAATTTTAAAGTTAAATTATATCTAATTATAGATAAGTGACATTCTTATTGGGATGGACTAAAAAAGAAAGTATGCCACATGAATCGGGACAAATAGAGTATTATTTATTATTGTTTCTTTTTTCCTTTTTCATCCTAATATGAAATTGTTATCGGTTATTTAATTTGTTTGTTAAAATGTGGAATTAGGTGAAGGAATGTGTGCGATTCCTGTGATCAAATGCTGCATAGAGAGGAGGCCTGATGTAACTGTCTTGATGACCACAACCACCACATCAGCATTGTGAGTCTCAATTTTAATTCAAAGTTTCTTTAAGTGTTTGGTGATAACAAATTTTGTGATATGATAGTAGCCAGAAAACTTAGTATTTTGCAATTATAGTTTAGTTTTCTGCTGCACAAAATGGAAGGTAGTGTGGGAAATATATAAAAAAAAATGTGGTTCTGTGATTATGGGGGAAAATTAATTGCACAAGATATCCTTGATATTAAAAATCTAGCTTAGTGTATTAATTGTTGACACAAGAAAAGAAAGACCTGTTTGAGAGTGCATTTACGTTGTTGATAGTAGTGGAATGCAAGTTATGTTCAAGATTCCTTTTAGTGCTCAATAGAAATAGAAGGCATATCTAACTTATTGGATCAAAACAATGCAGGCATAATCAACTACTTTGTGATGAGAAACAGAAGATATGTCTTAGATTAGTTAATACAAAAATAAATAGATTTTACTTTGCAGTATGCTATTTACTTTAATTTGTTTACTGATGTGGATATTCCAATTTGGTCATTTTAACAACTTCCGCCAGATTCATGTGGGCATTATTTTCACTTCTCATTTCACGCCCTGCTGAAAAGCTAATTCATATTTAATACCTAGTTTGTTTGTATTTTTCTTACAGTGAGGTAATAAAGCACCAGCTTCCCAATAACGTCCTTTATCAGGTACTTGTTTGATTTCCTTAAGACTGATGCACAACTTACATTTTGCTTGATAGACGTCACTAAGTTGAGTTATCTGACAAGACACCAACTTCCCTTTCAAGTGTACTATTTCAATTTTGACTTTTTGCAAGTGAAATCTAAAAACAGGAGATCACACCCTAGCTCTTCTTCTATGCTGTTAGCTTGTTTCCTCCCTCCCTTTCTTCTGACCATATTGGGTGAATCTCACTTTCTTATTTTTCAGAGTTCTTATGATGTTCTGGCATTTCTTTTTGTGCTCAAATTTTTCTTCTGAATATTTTGTCTTCTGACCTGCCTGTTTCCACTTATAAAACTGATTTACGTTTTCTTTTAATCCAAAATTACTCTTTGCGATTTATATTTTATACATGGCTTTCTCACCAAAGTTAGAAGATAGAGAAGGAGCGTCTCTAACATGTTTACAAATTTACCAGTTTTCTCCAGTTGACACTCCTGGCGCCATTGATGCTTTCCTTCGTTATTGGAAGCCAAGTGCAATCATGTTAATGGAAAGTGAACTCTGGCCAAACCTGATTATAGGTGCTGCGAAAAATCGGGTAGGTAAACATCTTTTCTGAATGCTTCTGAACTGAGAGATGCCTGTTATTGTAACTTTTAGTATCTTGACTATAGGCTTATATTTTCTGCTAAGGATTCGATGCAAATTTCACTTAATTTTTTCATGAGAACACTATTTCGTTTAACCACTGTTATCGTCCAGACACCCTATTTTGTGGTTTAGCATCCATCTTGTTCTTTTTCATTTTAATTCTCATTGTATTCACTTATATGTCACTGTATTATGTTTGTTTCTCTGCTTACGCTCAACCATTATGCTACTCAGATTGCACTTGCATTGCTTAATGCTCGAATATCTGCAAAATCTTATGGCAGTTGGTCTCAGCCATTTGTTAATTCTCTGACATCATTAATGCTCTCCAAATTCTTGCTGATTCTTCCACTGGTACGTATCTCATATATTTTCATTGAAGTGTCTGGATTTTAAAGACATCATTTTACCTTTAGAGTTCTGATTTTTATTTCTATAAAGAGCACTACCCAGGCAATTCGCTTTCAACTGCTGCAGTGTCCACCCTTCATCATAAATTTTTGCGGTGACCTAAAGTATGGTATGGCCAAAAACAAAGACTTATTAGCTTGCATGATACGATAGAACTACTAGCACTCATAATAAATTCATTTATATATTCCTTTAGAAATATTGTTGCATTTACCACTGCTTACCAGAGAGCAGACATTGATTGTACCCTTCTTCTCGCTTCCTTGTTCTTTTTCCTTTTTAGCTGTAGGGAACATTGACACAAATGAAGGGGATCAAAGAGCGCTGAAAGAGTTGCAGGTACAGCTTATGAACAGAAAGGTTTGGATGGCATCTTCTATTCATAAGGGTGAAGAAAAAGGTAGTTGTTTTTGCTATATAATGTCTGTCCGTGTATTAAAGACTTTTCATGGAGATGAAGAAATGAAAAGAATCTCGAACGTGAAGCAAGGGTGTTAGCTAAGAGAGTCATGAAGGCCCCTTTTTTTTCTGTTACATTATACCATGGTAATAGTTTAAGCTTGAATTCATGCAGGCATGTGTGTGAACAAACTGTGTTCTGTGTATGTGATTCTCTTTACCTACCTTACAATTTTCTCTAAGCTGTTCAAGAGAGGTGGAGAGGGTACTGGGCCCTTAAACTCCCTCTTTATGACTTCTATTTGGTTGAATGAGTCTAGACTGAGGGAAGAGATAACTTCTGAAGTCTGTTTGTCATACAATCACGGTTCAAGTTTTAAAAAAAACTGTGTTCTGTGTATGTGCTTCTTTTTAACTTCCCTTACAATTTTCTCTAAGTTGTTCAAGAGAGGTTAAGAGGGTACTGGACCCTCAAACTCTATTTATGACTTCTATTTGGTTGAATGAGTGTAGGACTGAAGAAAAAACTTCCAAAGTTTGTTCGTCATACAATCACTGTTCAAGTAAAAAAATAATAAAAATAGTGGCTCAGCTTGACCTTGAATTCCCACTTCAGCTAACAAAGCTTAAGGCCATCTGCACTTTGTTTCTTTCCAATTTAACATAAGCTAGTTTTTTCCACTTCTAACTTATTAAAAAGGAACTTTGTTCTACTTCTCTATTTTTTTCTAAAAAGATGCATGTATTGATTGTGTGTTTTAAGGTAATCGGTGTTTGTTTAAGTAGAAAGGGATCAGAATGGGAAAGGGAAGAGGGGTTTCCCATATGACCTGAGTAACCTTCTTCTCTTGGGATAAAGCAGAAAAGCAGTAAATAGAGTGTACCTCATGGGCTGATGACTTTGAATATAACTAAAGTTGCTCTGTGCTGCTGATTGAATTTGTAACAACATTGATATGCAGTCATGTTAGGAGTACACAACGCTTTAAAGCAAATACATCCGGATATCATCACCATCATTGTGCCTCGGCATCCTCAGCACGGAAAACAAATTGCTTTGGTATGATTAATGTTCTAGTCTATTAGAATTTATTTATAGTCCTTCTCAAATTGCCCTAACTTCTCTCTCTTAAAAGCTAACTCGATCAAATCATTTAGTTTATTGAACCATGAACGCTCAAGTGCTTCTTCAAACTGTCGAGTGAACTTTTGAATGATCTTGATCTGTTCGTCATACTTGTATTCATCCTCATTCTCATGTCCATCCAGTGGGCAGTGGAGGAAATAGTTGGATGGGTTCCTGATATTTCATTATAGTTCAAGAGCAAGAAATTTGTCAAGTCAACATAAAAATACTTGAAAACAGGCATATTTTGTTAGTTAAATTGAGAACAGCATGCGCTTTAACCATAATCCATAAGATTTAGAGGAATCATGATCCCAAGTTGCTAAAGATGTCCTCAGGATTGATGTCAAAAGAGGCCTTTATCTCATAACATGGAACTTGTAAATTACTTCCTCTATCTAGACTGAATTTATGTTGTCTTCCTCAACTTATGCAGGAATTGGAGAAAGATGGAGTAAGGGTAGCATTACGGTCTCGTCACGATAAGCTCATGCCAGGGACAAACGTATATGTGGTTGACACATTAGGTTAACCTCTTTGGCCTTATGATAATTCCTCAAGCTAGCTGACTCAGATTTTCAGTTTAGATCTATTTAAGCTTTACATCCCATCTCCTTTCTAAAAAGTTAGTGGGCTATTATTTTCCTGTAGGTGAAATAGTCGAATGATCTCTGTCACACTTTTTTTGTGAATTCTAACAAACTAAGAATAGCTAAAGAGAAAATCAGAAAGAGTTTAGAGTTTGTTGCTAATATGCTTTGTTCTAGTTATGGATCAAATTGCCTAGAATGACTAGGGTGCGGTGCATACCAATTGATGATCTCATCTCTCTCTTCTTGCTTAAACTTTTACATGGCGTAGAACCACATACTTCAACAAGGTACAAATAGAAGTTTCACTTTTGTCTTGTAAAATTTCCCTGTGTTCTACCTATAGAGAAGATCCAGCTTGCACATGAGAGCAGGTTGAAAATCTAACCCCAAAAGAAGCTATACCTTCATAAGAACTAAATCTTATTTGTTGAGCCACAATCCACACCATATAACAACTTTCGTATATGTATCAGATATTTGCCTAAAGAAGCTAGAAGATTAAGTACAGTAAATTTTAACGGATGAAATACTTCCCTTTTGCTTGCTGTTGCAAAGCTGTATTAACGAGGTCATTGATATTTCTTATTATTTTGCTCTGTAGGTGAATTACAAAAGTTTTACAGACTAACACCAATTGCTGTGATTGGAGGTTCATTTCTACCAGGTTCAGCTGGTCATAATATTTCAGAAGCCGCTGTAGCAGGCTGTGCTATTTTAACTGGTCAATTCTGTTTCCATCTTTTAGATAGAACTTGGATCCAGTCTGCAGCTAGGCTGGGATCAAGGCTTCTTTCCTTTGTTTCTTTGGAGTGCCTGATTAATTTGTAGTAAAATTTCATGTTTGATTCTCATGTGGTGCATAATTATATTTATATCAGTTTTTTTTATTGGTTCAATTATCAGGTCCTTATATCGGTCATTTCTCTCATATGGCAACACAGATGCAACGCTTGAATCCTTTGTCAGTATTACAGGTCTGGATACTTACTTTGATCTATACACACTCGGCTGGTGTGCATTGGACATTCATAATGTGCTATTTATGCTTTTTATTGCAAGGGAAGGATGGCATGAATATTTTAGGAAGGGTTAGTTCAGCATGTGCAAAAGACACTTTTATTTATGTAGTCAAATTTCAAGGTCAATTATAAGAGGATCCTTGAAATTGGAGAAAGGCAGATAACTAACCTATTTTGGAGAAAAAGGAGACCCAATCTAGTACATAAGTATAACCAAAAAATGAGAAGGTGGAACAGCAACATAACACTTGGAATTTTGAGATTGAAATTATCTTGTTCAATAGCTCTTATTGAATGATTAGAAATGAAGAGATAAAGCTAGTCAAGACAATTATATTTAATAACTGTATAGTCAATAGCCTTTGACTGCAAATTTTGGATGCATTAGCTCCCTGTCTTTCTCCTAGAATGTGCATCTAATGTACTGGAGCTAACTATCTTTTGTACAAATTAGCATTTTCTAGGTGCCTTAAATGAAATTACTTACTGCATAAAGAAAAGTTCAATAGCCTTTAACCGACAAAAGTTTCAAGAACCAGGTTGTTATCTTCTGCAGAAATTCTGAATATTTCTGATAGCATAGTACTGTAATAGTGAAGTATCCATATAAAGTATGTCAGATATATAAATTGATACAGTACCTTTTAATTTTCAACAGTACAATCTTTACTAGAAAGATAAACCACCTACAGTATAGAAGCATATGCACTTACGAGTCTGAAGGGCTGAAAGTACTGTTATCACAGAGGCATCAGCATATTTCAGTGTTTACTCTGGTTTACGTTGTATATGATTTTAATCTCCCTTTTTGAGATCCTTGTCGGACTCCTTTGCTCTGGCAGGTTTCTGGACACATTCTTGTCGAAGCTCTCAGCAACCTTCTTAGTGATGCAAAACTTTTGGAAGAACGTCAAGAAGCTGCTAAGCAAGCTTATCATGCTCTGTCTTGTGGGATCACTGAAAATGTTTGGAGCTTTCTAGACTTCCACATTTTTCGGATTGCACTGGCAAACGAAGGTTTGATGCTATGAATCCCTTTCTCAGATCATCCCCATCTATGATTGGACTGTGTCATGTTAAAAAAAGCATTCACGAGTTCCTGCATCAATATCATGAGATCTTGAACAGGGAAGAAAAATGTGAAGAACGTGAATGCTGTTCCCTCCTTCCCCTGTATATCAGGTTCTTATCTATTAATTTTCATTAATGTGGTGAGAAACATCCCCAGATCATTGCATGCTAGATTCAGTCTTGCAATACCTCATTAATATCTGGTTGTCCCCAGTATATATCACATTCTCCCCTGTTTATTTTCAATAATGTGGTCTTCATCAAAAACAGATTCCATTAATGTGACGAGAAATGTCCTCGGCTCATTGCATGCTAGATTCTGTCTGGAAATACCCCATTAGATATCTGGTTGCCCTCTGTTAACTCCTCAGTTGTAAGCTTGCTTGCCTGAAATTTCTGCAGGAGCTACTGCAATGCATTGCTTTTGAATCCCACCTACATCCTTACTTGGCTTATACCTTGGGCGATTTGGATTTCCCTTGCTTCTTTTTTATAGTTCGCGGCAGTTAAATATCTACTTTTTTGCTTTCTCAGATTGTCCTTAGTGAGATTTGCCTCTCAAGATGCTTTATGAGTAAAGAGCAGAGAGGACTAGGATTTTTCAGGGGAGGCCTCAAACGGAACTGTATCACAAGTATCAGGTATTGGAGATGCATTAATTATATCATTAGCTGTAATTTGGGTAGTGTTAGGTAACATGTTTCTTACACCGTTTGATTAAGAACTCTTTTGGCATAAATATAAACTCAATAGAGAACAATTTTGTTTGGTTAGGAAGTCAAAACTTGTTTCCGACAAGCAACACAAAGATCTTCCAAAGAATGAAGTATTCCTGGTTTAGGGATCATCAGTATTTGCTAATTATGTTCTTTATATCATATTACTACTATTAAATGCCATAATTTAGTGTAGAAGAAGGATCTAACTGACTTCTTTAAATTATCATTGATTCAGTCCAGTGACAATGATGCTTGATTGGCTCGAGGTGATGTTATTGCTGCAATACTAACTGTTAGGCATGCAAGAGGAACAGCTGCAATTCTCCCGAGTGAGATTGCTCAAAGATTGAAATGAAGAACATGATAATCTGAATGGAGTGCATTTGCACTTTTGTGGATTGGACGCGATACTTTGAAATCGCTGGACTAGTTTGCTGATTAAATTTATTTACACCTTGCATGGCTTCTCCACTACTGTATATTGGCTTATTCCCTAGCAGCGTCAAGCAACTTCCTGAGCTTTGCGATGATTTCAGCTTCTATCGGGATCCATCTATACAGCTTTCATCAGAACTCTATTCTGGGAATTGTGCTTCGAATGTTGACTGTTGTTGCTGTGGTAACAGGTAAATGCAGTCATAATCTTCATCGTAGAGGCGACCTAGGTGAAAAATGTCCAATTTGTTCAGTTAGCAATTTGTTACAGTTATGGCGAACTATGGCTGGGAAATGAACAATGACAACATTGACTAATGCTGAGAAGTAGAGTAAACTCTGTGTTCTACATACAAAATGCAGATTAAATTAACTAGAACAACTGTGTTTTTTTTTGTTATAATCGTGGTATTCGGGCCAATTTATGCGCATCACTACTAATTTACGGGTACTTACTATCTTCCACCAGAGCAGTTGTTTCTTTGCATGTCGTTACTTCTTATTTTGCTTGTGGAAATGTTTATCCCGTTGAGAAGTTTCCTTTCTCGTTTTTTAGTTTAACCATTTGGTATTCAATCCATTCGCTCAACTAATTCAAATTTGTACCATATAGATCAATTAAAGCAAAAACGTTGTCCATTCGAATTCCTCCATCACCCAAGATCTTGACTTTCATTAAGGATAGAAGAGTCTTATTCGTTTCATCATCTTTCATATTATTTCATCAAGGATAAAAATCACTATTTTCGAAGCAGTTCTTGAAGAAGAAAAAATTCAACTTACCGTCCTTTTTTTCTTTTTCGTACACTATAATGTCAAAATACATTATATTTAATACAATAAACAATTTATATTTATTTAATTCAAGCAAATGTTCTAATGTTAAATAATTGTTGTTGAATGCATGCTATGTATAACTAAAGGGCTATTTTTATATAGCTGTCTTCTGTAGCCCCTAATGGCCACCAGCCCACCACCTTAAATAAAAGATTATTTAATATGAAATGACCAAAATCCAAAAAGATACGACCTTTCCCCACTACAATTATTTTTTTCAAAATAATAATTACGACAAACTTAGGTATGCGTGTATCGCCTAACTTTTTTTTATTTGAACTTTGGTGTATTTGTCGCGGAGCAAATTTAAGATTTAAATTTATGGGTTCGATTCTTAAAGATTTTAACATTAAATTTACTTTAAAAGTATTTATTATATCTTGTGATTTTAATAATTTTTTACAAGTTATGTTTCATATTGAAAATACTGAATTCAAATGAATGTGAGTGGTAGAACCCAAATTTGGTCGAAGTGGTAAAATCAAAATGGTAATGCAAACATAACTCTATTGTCTTATATTCTGAAATGAATTTTTACACTATCATCTTTATTTATTGTAACAAATAACCTATCTTCTTTTTAAAATTACAATGTTCACATTTTATTTTTAAATCCAAAACATCTTTAGAAGGATTTGAACCAAGTTTGAGTATCACGTGAAATTTAGTAGGCGTTCGTGATATGGTATCGTGAGATGAAATCAGCATTTGGACATGCGATTTTATGCTGATTTCATCTCATGATTCCATATCATGAGATGTGATACCGTATTCTTTAAAAACTATGATATGAAATTATATGAGAATTTCATATCATGATTTGAGATATTTTAATACAAAAATTGATCCACGAGTTTATATTTTGTTAAAACAACCCCACATTTATATCTACTAACCATTTATTTCATATGTAAATAAAATTTATAATCACATCATTAATTTTTAAATTTTATTATTCTCACCGACATAAAATTTATTATTCTCACCAACATATAGCCACTTTAACTCACACCGGCATTCATCTTTGCGCAATGTGATTGAACGGACTTTTGGAGCTTGGAAAAATAGATTTAGAATACTGAAACAAGGCATGAACCATTATGATATTGATACACAAGTGAAAATTGTCATAGCTTGTGCAGTGTTACATAATTATTTGATGAAATATTTATGGTCTGTGAGCATGAAGATATAGTTGCGGATGATATTGACCAACAAATGACTCTAAGTAACAATGTTGGTTCGTCTTCTCAGTCATGATCGAGAAATGCAAGTTCAACGTGAGGAAATTGTTCGTACTATGTGGGAGGATTATATTAAAGACTAGTACACTACAATTTATGTTCAATTTTTTTTTATTAAATTAAAGTTAGATGAAACAATTACTTAAGTGGAGAACAAATAGCTTTGTAATAATTTATTATGCAATTTTATAAATGTTTGTTTATTTGATAAGATTAAATAAACAATTGAGGTTATTTTAATAGTTTTACAACTTATGTGATTCTTATGTTTATGAGAAAGTATACAACACAAAAATTTCATATAGCATGTCCAAACAAAACTTCAATTTCATCTCATGATTCCATATCATGATTTCATATCGCATGACCAAACGGGCCCTTATAAAAATTCAAAAAAGGTTTAGTACTAATTCTTTTCAAACCACTTTGAACTATTTAGAAATATTTTACTATTAAATTGACCTAATAATGTTGGGGATGATGGCAAGATTAGAGCAGCAAAGCTTTGACTCTGTATTATTGTACCGGACCATATAATATAACTAATTTTCTCTTGTGTCCTCTTTGAGGGTCAAAATTTAGTTTTTAGCTCTGTTACTTTTTATAATATTGAAAGCTCGTTATTTATTTATAATTGATTTAGCTGAATAAACATGAAAAATATAATAATTGAATTTTGTTGAACTTGATTGTTGAAAAGAATACAAACGTGCCTTTAGTGATTTTTGAGATTGTATCTAAAATGAATTATTGGATTGACAATAAAATGTAAAATATCTAATTTAAAGTCATATGAAGTTCATTTATATGAATTTTGAAGCAAGAATGCATTGAAATTACGTAGTAAATTAATTTTGTGGCTAAATTTTGAGAATTTATAACATGACAATGATTTAGTATAGTCGGAATTTTCCGCAAATTACGGCGAGTTCGTTAGACCAAGCAAAATTGCACTAAAAGATTTTATTTTGTGCAAATGTTCAAAGGACACAAAATTATACCTTTTGGTAGAAGGCAACAAATACTTTATGAAAAGGGCATAAGTTGATCGTGACACTATGTTATAAAAATAAAAATAAAAATTGTGCGCATCACCCAAAAAGAAAAAGGACAGGCCAACAGGATAGTTCAGCCCATAGATTATGACAACAAATTTTACATGTTTTTGTTTTAAAAAAAAACTCTAACGAAAGAACATCTCAATTAATTTGAATTCGTATTATTTAAATTAAACTTATTTAAAAGAAAGTGTTTAAGTTTTTATATATATAGATTTCAAATGCAACATTTCTTATTAAAAATAAAATTCTTTTGTATATCTTATCATATTTTAAATTTCTTAATAAAAATTCTGTTATTGTCACAATAGTATTATTATTCTTTTTTGTGTGTGTGCTTTTATTTTTCAATAGCCAAATAATTCTGACTTATTACTCCAAAACATGTGATTTTTCTTACTTTTATTTTTTTTGGTTTTTCCTTCAGTGTCTGGAGTCCACATTATCGCTCCGGCTAAATCCAATTCATGCAGGGTCCATTCGATGATTGCGCTCTCAACATGATTTTCTTCATACTTGAAATTTAAATTCGAAACCTCTGATTAAGGGTGAAACGCTTCTACTAATACATCACAACCTATGTTTTACTTTTTGGGCATCTAGATGACCACATGTTCCTTCTAGAACGTGTTCTATAGTACGACACAGGTCCCATGCTTTACTGCTTACGCCCTCCTTTTTCCCAATAAACACCTACTCGTGTTTTTCGTGGTTTTTTCATGTTATAATTTTCGTACATTCCATTGATTTGGCCTAAAAAAGTATTTTAATACTAACTAAGATTGTTTTCACTTCATAAAATTTATTTTAATTTCGTATCAATTTATGTAATATTATTTTATTAAATATAAAATTTAGAAGAAAATAATTATTTTTAAAATTTATAGTTTGAAATAGATTTTAAATATTTATAGGATTGTAAATCACTTTATTGAGAATAAAAAGGAAAAAAATTAAGATTAACTTTAGAAAGATGACATTTTTTAGAATTAGAGTATTGCCAAATTGGGATGAATGGATTATTAAGATAAAATTTATCTACCTTTTAACTTTACTTTAAAAAATAAATTCGTCTTTTAATTTTAAACTACAAATATTTATATAAATGATGTTTAACAATCACGGATATGTTTATAAATAGATGTTTAGCAATCTTATTGGAAATTTACTTGTTAATATAAATTAGTTTTTGGATATGTGCATTAAATGTGTGTTATATATATATAAAAAATTATTAGAACTATTAAAATTTTACAAAATATGTATTACTATTGATCTAATGTAATTTAATACTATCTTTTTTAATCATTTTAAATCACTTTTACCATATGTCACTTATCTTTTGTCTACCTACCCAAAAATATTCAACCCTATACAAATTTATAATTATATAAATACTTAGTTATAAGAAATAGTATCTAATATTTCTTATATATACACTTGTATTTAATTTATCACACATTAATGTTGATTTACTTCTTTATTTATAGTTATCTTTTGTTCCGATAGTGTAGTTATATTTGTTTAATCAAACTGACATTATAACAAAAAAAAATTATCTTATTTCTATGAAAATACTAACATAAAAATTCATATCATATACATTTAAAAACTCAAAAAATACTTGAAATAAATTTTAAAAAGGCTATCATCTTAGCTTAATAAACTATACATTATAATTACTATTCAAAAAAATTACACTATAATTTTCAAACAACCCCTTAAAATACACGAGAGATTTTATATATTTATTTATCATAGGGACCAGACAATGGTTGGACATAGATCCACAGAATATACCAAGACTAAAAAAACATACTTTTCTTTTTCTTTTTCTAAACTAACAACTAAAAGCAAATTATTTGGAAAGAGCATAAAAAATAACTATAAATGTCATAACATATACTCCCTCCATTCACTCTTACTTGTCATGGTTCTCTTTGTAGAATCAAATTATAAAAACTTTGATTGATATTTGTTGTTGTATTTTTTGTCATATTAATATGCAAAAAATTGCAATTTGTAGAATTTTTCTCATAGTTTTTGAATATCTAATTTTGTTATTTAAAATATTAAATTAATATAATTTAATTTAATATTTAAAATTAATCAAATTATTTTTCAAAAAATGCAACACGATAAATAAATATAATAAAAATGGACGGAGGGAGTAGTTTTCAACTTTCAACAAATTTCTTGAGGGAAAAGAAAACAAAAATACTAAACTTTAAACAAATGGAGTATTCCACAGTAGCCCATTACAAAAAGAATCAAACCCTCAAAGCACCAAAAAAGACTCCTTCAAACTTCTAGCAAAAGCACATTCTCTTCCCTTTTTCCACTTCTCTCTGTGAAGTTCTTCACTTTTCTTCATCTGGGTCTGTGATTAATTCAGCAAACATGCATTCAAATCACTTACTTCTTGAAGAACCCATCAGGATGGCCACAATTTTAGAGCCATCGAAAGCTGTAAGTAGCAAAAAGATTGAATCCTTTTGATGTATTCTACTGTTAGATCTATGTTTGCACGTGGGGTTGTTGTTTATGTTTGATGGGGTTTGTTTGTTTTTGAATCTTGCAGAATTTTTTTCCGGCTATGACTAAGATTGTTGGGACTTTGGGTCCTAAATCTCGATCTGTTGAGGCTATTTCGGCTTGTCTTAAAGCTGGAATGTCTGGTAATCTTGAAATTTTGTTACTTTTTTTTATTTTTGATTATTGGGTTTATAGTTGGGTATGTATTGATTGTTAATTTGTTTGTTGGTAGTGGCAAGATTTGATTTTTCATGGGGTGATTCAGAGTATCACCAGGAGACATTGGAGAACTTGAAGGCCTCTATTAAGGCTACTAAGAAGCTCTGTGCTGTATGTATCACAATTTGTCTTTTTGTCCTTTTTTTTTTGCTACTGATGTAATTAATGCTTTTTTGTTTGCTTTAAAGGTTTTAACTTGCCTTGGTTTTGTTGAGTTTTGTTCAGGTTTTTAGACTCTGGTTGTTTATACATCTGTCCTGTGTGGAGAGTGGGTCAGGGGCATATGTATTAGACATGTACTGTTATGCTAAGTCTGTACTTGTTGTTACCAATAGAGATATTGGATGACTTTTCTCACAAGGTTTTAGTCACATTGTAAGAAATCAACTAGCTTTTTTGACTTTTCTCTCATGGTTTTCATCCCCCTTCATGGACTACTTGACCCTTGTGTTGTATGGGTCTTAAGTTCTGGGATCTGCATCTCGTCAGTGGGTTACTAATCATAAAAACACATGTCCGGAAACTTAATGCTGCGCGGCAGTGGGTGGCGGGAGGGAGGGGTTAGGCAATTTGTAAATTCTGTTGTTGTCTTTGTCTTTGTTGAAGTGTCAGTTGGAATCATTGAACTGGACTTAACAAATATTATTTAGGGGTTGTGGGGAGGGTATAGTGTGTGCAGACCTTACCCCTATTTTAAAGTAGATACTACAGAAAGCATGACAAAGTAAAACATGATTGTGTGAGAATCGAAGTACCAGAGAGTAGAGACAGTAGAAGGCCTATGCAAGTTATTGTGTAAGGAAGCTTTAGATGTAGATTGTGTGTCTCTTCTCCAACTCAGCCGTACAGTCTCTGAATGCGAACTTATGATGGCAATGCAATTGGATATGTTGAGCATTGTCCAATATAAAGGCACTAAAATTACATGTTGTTTTCTTTCTGTTCAGGTCATGCTAGATACTGTGGGTGCTGAGTTGCAGGTTGTCAACAAACGTGAGACAACTATTTCACTTAAGGAAGATGCAATTGTTACTCTGACTCCTCATCAAGGTCAAGAAGCATCTAATGAAGTGTTGCCAATTAACTTTGGCGGATTAGCCAAGGTCCAGCCTACATCTCTTGTCTTAATTTTTCCCTTTCAGACAGTATATGCTTGCAAATTAAGTTCATATGGAAGTTTGGCAAGTAATTTTTTTTAAAAAGGAACCAAATGGAGCAATTTTTGCAAATGCAATTTAAAATTTGGTGGAGAGGACAAGATATCGACATTGGGACAAGTATATTTATTCAGCAACTCCATGGTAATAATGATTTTTGTTAATTTTGCTTGCAGGCTGTAAAGAAAGGAGACACCATTTTTGTTGGTCAGTACCTCTTCACAGGAAGCGAAACAACATCTGTTTGGCTGGAGGTATGAATTAATGTTCTTCCCCTCTGTGGCATTTTGGTGACATTTGGTTGGGAGTAGTAGATAAATTAATCTCCACGTAAAATTTAACATTTTTTTTGGTGAGCTAACTTTATAACTTAGCATTATTCATACGATGTTTGCTTCCAATTTTTCTTTTTCACATAACTAATACATGTATGAGTTATGTGGGAGTGTATGTGTTATCTTTATGCAGGTAGAATGCGGAATAGGAGGGTAAAGATTAATAATACACGTATTAAACAATTGAGTCTCAAAATAACCTTTCTTGTAGTAATCAATATTTTATTATGTTAACAAAACATATTTAAAATGTGCACTGTGTTCCAATGACCCTTGTGGATGAAGGCTATCAAAGATAAGAAGAAAGAAAATTGATTGATATGTTTGTAATTGTACAATCTCTGGACTAAGAAAAGCAGTGTAAGTTCATTTTTTTAAACTGTTAACTAGATATTTCTGATGTGGCTTCACAGGTAGACCAAGTGAATGGGGATGATGTCATTTGCTTGGTAAAGAACTCTGCCACTTTAGCTGGGTCAATGTTCACCCTGCATGCTTCTCAGGTTCATATTGATATGCCTACCCTCACGGATAAAGACAAAGAGGTAAGTTACTCAAAGTTCATAACAATTGATAAGAGCTATTTCTATATCACTTCTGTAAATAATGAAGATCAAGTTGCATAACTAAAGATAATTTTCTCTGAGAACTTGGTGCTTAAGATAACTATAACTGCTTACTCTTGAGTATATGTGGTTTTTGAATGTCAATGTCTATTGGGTATATGGTTATTGAGACTTGTAATCGACATATATGAGTTGTAACATAGTTTCATTCTTGTTTCCTGCAAAACATTGACTGATATAGCCCAGGAGTAGGCACAAACCACCCGCACTACACTGTAACCCATACCTAGGTTAGGTAAAGCTAGCTTTGTTGGTTACTCCCTTGTCCCAAATGGATTTCCACATTAGCTTTTCTGGTCATTCTAGAGTGATACCATTTAAATAACATGTTTAACACTTTAACTATTGTATATGTTATACTTTGCAAGTGTAAGTTGGGTACATAACACTTCACAACTAAAATGAGTGGGTCCCACTTTATTACTTTATTATCATTGTTCATACAGAGTTTGCCTTGAGAAAACTACTTTTTCAACCTTTGTGGTTATTTTTGTAGAAATCCTTCTAAATTTACGTCGGACTTTTGGTATTTAATTTTGTTCAGGTTATAAGCACATGGGGTGTTAAAAACAAAATCGACTTTATTTCACTATCATATACAAGGCATGCTGAGGATGTCCGTGAGGTATGTATTTTCATTACTTTCCGTTTTCTCTTTTTTTAGATTCTTTTACTGGCATTGAAAATTTGCACTTGTCTAGAGTACTGGACCGTTACAATGTGAAATTGACTTCAGTCCTTTTGCTAAAATTCAGGCCCGTGAGTTCTTATCTAAGCTGGGTGATCTAAGTCAAACTCAGATATTTGCTAAAATTGAAAATGTTGAGGTTAGTTGATACACTTGTATATTTAGTGAGGTTCATTGTTTCTGTTTATGTTGAATATCATGAATTATGCAAGGGCATGGCATTTAACTTTCTGCCTTCCCCTCTGTAATCTATATAGGGTTTGACTCATTTTGATGAGATACTCAAGGAGGCTGATGGGATCATCCTTTCTCGTGGAAACCTCGGTATTGATCTACCACCAGAGAAGGTAACTATCTTCTCAACAGTCGGTGTTTACATGTTTGATAAGTGGGTTGGCTTGTCAGACAAATTTCATGTCTGTTTGACATTATCAGCATGTAAAAAGTGTTCTTCTAGATAATAGATATCCTCTATGGTTAATTATTTCCTTAATATTTTGAGTTTTGAGTGTGCCCAGGTTGAATTTTAAACTATATTGATTGATTTCAAGCTGTCTACATACACCATTTCTCCTACTAACATATAATTCAATTGCAAAATTTGTGTGCCATAATTTTTTGTTGCTATGCTAATATCAGGAGGTTTGCAGGTGTTCTTGTTCCAGAAGGCTGCTGTTCACAAGTGTAACATGGCTGGAAAGCCAGCAGTAGTAACACGTGTTGTTGATAGTATGACTGACAATCTCAGGCCTACTCGTGCTGAAGCAACAGATGTTGCTAACGCTGTCTTGGATGGTAATCTACTTGGGGACTTTTTATTGTGATGGATTGATGTCCTCCTTTTATCCTTTTACATCTAATCAGCCATGATAACATTGATTTACCATTTTAATACTTAATTGAGACAACTCTCAATTATCCACCGAGTTTTGATTTGTGCACCACTTGCCCTTGGGATTTCTTGATTATCAAAAAAGTAAAAGAAAGTTAGTTGAGAAAACTTGATTTCCTTAGGAGATTTTAACATTTTAACACTTTCAGGAACTGATGCTATTCTTCTTGGTGCTGAGACTCTGCGTGGATTATACCCAGTCGAGACTATTTCTACTGTTGGCAAGATTTGTGCTGAGGTAATTTTTCCTGAAGTCTTGTTAGTTTAGGAAATTGTCTCCACACTATCTTTTAAAGAACGTATGGTAAAGCCTTAAATAGAATGGAATCAAAATAACTACATCTGAAATTCCTATGACATTTTAAGAACATTCTGCATGTTTTCTGCTTTAATTATCTTTCTTGGGGTCAAAAATATTTGCTTTGTCATCAACTCTTAATATTGTTGCTTTGAGCTCTGAAAGGACATTCTCAGTGTGGTCTTTAGTTGCTAAGATTTATGGCATTGTATTTACTGTTGGCATTAACTTTGGAGGGGAGATGGCTCCTGCCTTAGCTCATCATTTTCTGGCTAGCAGGACTAATCAGCAATTAATTTCCATGCAGGCAGGGAAGGTTTTCAACCAAGACCTGTACTTCAAGAAAACAGTCAAATTTGTTGGAGAGCCCATGACACATCTGGAAGCAATTGCCTCATCTGCGGTATTTTCTTAAATGCAATGCCTTTCTTAAGATGGGAAAATATATATTTCCAGAATTTGAAATGCCTACTTCTTTTGAGTATGTGTTTACCACAATAACCCTATAATCCTTTATTCTCTAGGTAAGAGCTGCCATCAAGGTGAAAGCATCAGTAATTATTTGTTTCACTTCATCTGGAAGGGCAGCAAGGTAGTGTTATTTGCTATTACTGTACTTCTTGGTATATTGAGTGTCTCTCTTTGTAAGAGTTGTAATTTATGTTCATTACACAGGTTGATAGCTAAATATAGGCCAACAATGCCAGTATTGTCGGTTGTCATTCCTCGACTCAAGACAAATCAACTTAAGTGGAGCTTTAGCGGTGCATTTGAGGTATGGTCTAAAACTCAAAAATTTCTTTAGTTATCAAATCCAACTCATCGGCCAATGGCCAGTTAAATGCATCGAAAAAAGAGTGTTATGTTACTAGTGAGACCTTGTTTACTCAATATTTTTTAGTTCCTATTTTGACTCATCATGGATTGAATAGTTTCTATTCATTTACACTGATATTATATCATTAGATGTTCTACTCTCAACACAAAATACTTCTCGATAGTAATACTGAATTTGGTACTCCCATTTTTTTTTTGTTGGAACTGACGTAATAATTAACAATTGTGAGAAGAGTTGTCCCGATCTTTCTGAATATTTTCTTCAATTTTGCGTTTTTTCTTGTTTAGAGCCACTCTTGTGGTCAACCTACTTGATGTGATTGCTTGCAGTGGTGACTTGTGTCAAATTTTCGTTCCTCGATTTATTAGATGAAACTACAGAAGAACAAATGCCTGAAATTGCAGTGATTAACATTGAAGCCTCTACAAGCTATTTGTTTAGATCACATCTATCCATTTCCACTATTAATGTCTCTTTTGCTCTTTTACTTTCTTTATCTGCTTCTCTTTCTCCTTCTAAATCTGTTCCTTTTATCTTGTGTCAACTTTTGATTGATTTTGAAGCTGACAGTTCTTGTTCAATTTCTTCATGTTCAGGCTAGGCAATCTCTAATTGTCCGAGGTCTTTTCCCAATGCTAGCTGATCCTCGACATCCTGTAAGTTGATCTCATCATTTTGGTGTTTCATGTTCCCTTTTGTTCCGTGTCTAATCAAATGATTTACTCTTTTCATAGGCTGAATCTAATAATGCAACTAACGAGTCGGTGCTGAAAGTTGCTCTTGATCATGGAAAAGCATCAGGAGTTATTAAATCACACGATCGTGTTGTCGTTTGCCAGAAAGTTGGAGATGCATCAGTGGTTAAGATTATTGAGCTTGAAGATTAGGGTGTTATAGCTGCCTTTGTCAGCGTTTATTTTGTCCACATCTTTTTGTGATGTGATGGAGTGTTAAAACCATCACATTCTGTGTTTTTACAAAGGTTTTGGTAACTCTGATATGTGATATGGTAGTCATAAACCGGGCGATTATTCTTTGTTGATAGAACTAGCAGTACTGGAAACTATTGAAATTAGTTTAATGGCTCCTCGTTGACTTCATCGATAGGAGTCGGTGCTCAGTAGTTCTTCCAACTGCTTTTTCTAATGCACTGTGTTATAGAGATGTCTGTAACTAATTTTTGTTCTGTTTCAGAACTTAACTCAACAGATGAAACACAAGCAATGCCCATTTAAATATCAATAATAAAACCATGAAAAGTATGTTGTTTTTACTTTCTAGCCAATTTGGAAGATTTTCATTTTCTAGTGTGCGCCATTTCATCAAATCTTTAAGAAGGGGCCTTATCTTGTATTTGTTGGTTGGCATGGTGATAGGCTTCGTTTCTACGACTTTCTTGCTTTTCAGCTGTTGAAAGACTGAGTGTTCGATTCCCACTATCCATCCAAAAACCAATATAATGTGATCAACTCTTGCGTCTATTCGATGCATCATCACATATTTGTTGTGTAACTCCTCGAGAATCATGTCATTTTCTTGTCACCATTGATGACTCTAATACTCTTAAGGTATAGAGAACTACTTTGTTTCCCAATCATCTAGGTTGATAGTTCCAACATGTATTACTATGTCCTCTAATGTTAGACAATAGAGAAGAAATTACTTAGGTAACTCAATTTTTGAAGTATGTGTCTAATCGAACACAAACAAATAAATTGAGATGGAGGGAGTAAGTCGATCATTTTTTTGGTAAATACATAAACTCCCATATGTGTAAACAAATATTGGTTAAGTAGTCAATAAGTTCCTTTGCACTTCTATTAGGACTAAGTAATAAAATACATATCAGTTTGGTCGAATTGCTGATAATTTAGCGCTCGAGCTTAGCCAAACTCGATTGTTAAGCGAGCTTAGGTTGTTAAGCTCGGGCTAGACCAAGCTGACTCAGCTCGGTTAAGTAGGGTCATAAGGTCATTACTTAATAAATAAAATCAATTTCTCACACTCAAGTGCTGAATAAACTAGTTACTATTAACTTAAAATTAAAGATGTTAAATTTAAAAATTAAATTCATAAGAATTTTAAAAAAAGTTATATAATGACCAAACATCGTACTAATTAACAAAGTACAATAAGAACTAATTTTGAGTAGTAAGCACTATTTTATCCTTAATCAGAGGTCTCGAGTTTGAGTCTGCTTTATCCCCAATATGGATATCTAATAACGGATGAAAAACCAAAAAAAAAACATTCGAGTTGCTAAACCAACGAAAGAAGAAAGGATTACTAATAATCAAAATCATGCAATTTAATAGAATTGACACTTCATACATCTAGTAGGTACTTCTTCAGTTTCGGTACGAGGGGAAAATATTTTTCAATTTTTTCATGTTTGATGAGTCCAAGTCTCCAACACATCCCATCTCACCACCAACCCCACATAACCGCCACGCTCTTACTATATTTTGAAGGAAAAAAATAACTTACATACTTACCAAACATAAAATAAATAAGTAATAAAATATTCTCTTCATACGAAATACACCTTCGTATTCAATCAAACATCACATAAAGTATGATGGAGAGAAAAATAAGATATATATATTTCTTGAGCCACAATAGTAACAAGAAGCGCCCATGGCCTAATGGATAAGGCGCTTGACTTCTAATCAAGCGATTGTGGGTTCGAGTCCCACTGGGCGTGCATTTTTTTTATTTTTTTGTTTTGAGTAACCCGATGTTTGGAATCTGCATTGGCGCGTTAACAAATGTGAATCTACGCCGAACTTTCTCTATCAAGATTTTTTTCATTTTCATGCAGGCTAGACCACAACCTACATCTGGTTAGAAGTTGAGGTTTGAAATTCCATGCAGGCTAGACCGCAACCTACATCTGATTAGAAGTTGAGGTTTGGAATCTACGTTGGCGCATTGACAAATGTGAATCCACGCCGAGCATTCTCTAATAGGATTTGTTTCATTTCCATGCATGCTAGACCACAACCTACATCTGGTTAGAAGTTTGAGGGATCCCACCACAACCCTTATAGTTATCTCCGATTAATTTTTACAAAGTTTCAGAATATTTATATAAAATAAAAAGATCACTTTCTAGATGCTAGAAAATAATATATTTTTTTCTTTCTTCTTTAATTTGTTAGAAAGATACATTGCAAGAAGACCATCAAATTCCATCTAACATGATATGTTTTCAAGGAGTAAGACTAGATGCTAGAAATTTTTTATTTTTTATTTTTTTGATAGGCAAGGGAATATTGTAGAAAGATAATAATAATTGTAGGCGTAATTTGGACAATATTGATTGAATTTGTAAAATAATATGTTGTATGATTTTTACATAAAGTTTACATATCTAATTGTCTTCTTTTTGTCTGGTTTATATATAAGTTTTACTAGATACGTGTTATATACCACATGTCCAAAGTCGTTATCTTAACAACATGAAGGGAATACTTTTTACTTTACCAACTCAACTATCCCGTGTATTCCTATTGTAATCTTTTTATTATAAATTTTATTTATCTGTTCAAATTCAATTGAAACCGTCCATTTGATATTTTATTCAGTACTACAGCATCAATCACTTCATTAAAGTAAACAAGTGGGTACCATGAAAATGAGGTCTACAACAAATGGAGTTGCATGGTAGAGAAGTGTGAAAAACATTTGTTTCTTATATGAGAAACAAAATGGATCCTCTTTTTTTATGGTGGGGTCTAACATCATAGACTGAACCTTCGATTTGTGATGAAATGATTGAGATTTTTAAATTTTTAATTAGAAGTTTTGAAATTGAATCTCGTAAATTTATAAATTTAATTAATAAATTTCTAATATCGAATGCAAAGAAAGAAAGAACATGACTATAGGCTAAAGATTGAAATCTTCACGAAAAGAGAGATGGCAATATAAGAATCGAATTCAAAATTTAAAATTGACTTGTGTTTATGATAATTCTAGTCAATATATAACTAAAATTAAATTTATAATTTATAATATCTAAATATATTTAATATATAAGCAAAAGTTATTAAGTCCGTACAAAACAAAAACGAACACTTTAAATCTGCCCCTAGTTTGATCATGGTTTTATAGAGAACCAACGAATATAGGAAAATCAATGGTCAACACAAATGAAAAAAGAAATATTCACAAGAAGAGAGATGACAATTAACAAACAACATATAACTTTAGTTTTACGTGAAAAGAACAGGAACGTCTATTAAAAGGTGAATTCAAATTTTAAAATTGATATGTACTTGTAATAATTTTTAATTATTATATAATGTAATAATTAAATTAAAGGAAAAGGGTCAAATATGTTCCTAAACTAAGCGAAAATGTCTAGATATATCCCCCCGTTTGAAGTTTGGCTCATCTGTGCCCTCGCCGTCCAACTTTTCGCCCATATATGCCCTTGTAGACGTTAGTTGCTTTGCTGAAAATAATCAATTCATTTTCCCTTTCTTTAAATAATACATGGAATTGCCACATCCCCTTTTAATTACCACGTGTCATTTATTTATATTTAAAAAATGAATACACCTCGTTTAAATAGAATATCCGACCCGTAAATCATATCCGACCCAAGTGGCCGGAGTTTCAATTCCTCCGACCAGATCTAAAATGAGATAACATTTGACATCTGAAATACAACTATTTTTGGTAGTTTGCTAGTTGTCTTGCCAGACCAGTGAGGTGTGTGGGTTGGTGTTTTGTCGGCTACCTTGGGGGTGGTGTTCTGGAGCTCGTGATGGTCGGAGCTATTTGGTGGCTGTTTGTCCGAGGTTGTGCGAATCAGTGAGCTCATTGAAGCTCTATTGTTTGCTCATGGTTAGAGCTCGAAGCTCACCTTTAATGGTGTTTTTTAGAAGAAAGCGATGGGTTTGGTTGGAGATGGCGTTTCTCCGACCAAAGGGATTTGGGTTAGATATGATTTATCGGCTTATGTGAAATATCCACCAAAAAAATTTGGGTCGAATAGGATTTACGGGTCGGATATTCTATTTAAAAGAGGTGTATTCATTTTTTAATATAAATAAATGTCATGTGGTAATTAAAAGGGGATGTGTCAATTTTATTTGTTATTTAAAGAAAAGAAAATGAGTTGGTTATTTCCAGCAAAGCAACTAACGTTTACAAGGGCATACATGGGTGAAAAGTTGGATGGCGAGGGCACAGATGAGCCAAACTTCAAACGGAGGGTATATCTAAACATTTTCGCATAGTTTATGGACATATTTGACCCTTTACCCTTAAATTAATAATTTAAAATATCATTAAATATTTTATTTATATAAACAAAAGTTATTAAATCCATATAAAATGTGAAAAGACACTTTAAAATCCGCCCCTGATTTGATCATGATTTTTTTGTAGACTCCATCAAATAAAAAAAAATCTATGATCAACAACGTTACCCCACAAATGGAAAAAGAAAAAAAGGAACGACGTGGCTGACTACTAATCTAACGAATAGATATTTTCACATCTAGTTGTATTGTGATTAATGTCATTTAGTCAATATCATGAATGTTCATTAAATTATTTGGATTGGCGGATCTGAGATAAGAAATTCAGTGTTTTTATATCATATTATTAGTTAATACTCTCTCCTTCTCATGTTAGTACACGTGTGCGATAGAAAAATTACGTCAATTCAATAAAAAAAAATCATATATTACAAGTAATTATTTGCAACAACAAATAGATTTTAATTTTAGAATTATGGATCCTTTTAACCTTTGTATAATATCTTTCTTGGAAGTTAGGAAAAATGCATCTCGAGTGCATCAATTAGTAAGTACGATCGAGAGGATTAATGTTTAATCTTCAAAGATGAAGGATTGATTTTTTAATTACTTATTCAAAATAATTAATTGCGTGAAAAAACTCTCTTCAACAGATTACATTGCTTCTTGATATAATAAAAATTTGTCAAGAATTAATTGTGAATATTGTTGTATGAATTATGAACATCAGACATTGAATATTTCACTTGTAGTAGGCGAACAAGTCTTTCTTTAATTATAATTTTTGCAATACTTTTAATTTGTTAACTAAATAAAGTTATGGATATATTATTAGTACTAATATGTATGTACATTTAATCTGAAAACAAGTTTAATTTTCATGTGAACATGGGATTTTTACTTTTTTCTATTAAACACACTTGTCTTCAAATTACATACAATGCTATATCTAATATAGGACCACTTTATCACAATGATAAACTGCATCATTTTATTGAAAAAGAAATAAATAAAGTGACATTCATGGTGGCTACTTTTTTTTAAATTATTATAAGCATATATATATGAAAGAAATTAAGAAGAATGTGTGGAAAGTTCTGTGTGTCCTTTTTATTGATACTCAAGTTATCCTTTATACAAGCTTGTGCACAAAAAAAATAAAAGATAAAAATATAGATAAACATCTTAACTGTACACTTGTCATAATCTCATGGATTATTCTGTAACAAAATAACTACTCCCTCTGTCTGTAACAAAATAACTACTCCCTCTGTCTGAAGACTCTAGATTTTTCTTCTTCTTTTTCATTTCTTCTTTCTTTCTACAACTGATTGATGGATCAGCTTTTATTGGATTGAGCTGATTCTTTTCTTCAACATCCCCCCTCAAGTTGGAGGGGAGAGACAAAACCCCCAACTTGGACAAAATCTGATGATGAGAGGCGCCGGAAAGTGGTTTGGTGAAAATATCAGCGAGCTGAGCTGTGGAGGGAACGAACTGTAATGAAATTAATCCAGAGATATACTGTTGACGCACAAAGTGACAGTCAAGGTCCACATGTTTTGTCCGTTCATGGAAAACGGGATTTCGGGCGATGTGAATAGCCGCCTGACTGTCACAGTGAAGAGGAACTGGTAACAATGGAGTAACAGAGAGGTCTTCAAGGAGGCGAATAAGCCAAGTGAGTTCAGCGGTGACTCTCCGCATGGATCGATACTCTGCTTCGGCCGAAGACAGTGAAATTGAAGCTTGCTTCTTCGATTTCCACGAGATGGGAGAACCCCCAAATGTGATAAAAAATCCACTTACAGATCTCCTTGTATCGGAGCAAGATCCCCAATCGGCGTCACAAAAAGCCAAAAGGGAGAAAGAAGGGTCGGAAGATAAGAGAATACCTTGGCCAGGATCCAACTGGAGATAGCGCAGTACCCTGAGGGCGGCAGAAAAATGAGACGAACAAGGAGCCTGCATATATTGGCTGAGTTTCAGGACAGCAAAAGCCAGATCCGGTCTAGTGTGAGTCAGGTAATTGAGTTTTCCCACTAAATGTCTATATAAAGTAGGATCATCCAAAGGTGCATCAAAATCTGCCTGCAATTTGATAGAAGGATCAAGAGGGGAAGTGACCTTAGGCACACGAGAACAGTCAAATTCTTGTAAGAGATCAATAGCAAATTTCCGTTGGCTGATAATATACCCCTGAGATTCCCGAATGATTTCCAATCCAAGAAAATAATGAATGTCCCCAAGATCCTTAATGCAAAATTCTGAGTGAAGAAATGACTTGACTGCCGCAATTTCAGTAACATCATTGCCTGTTAATAAAATATCATCAACATACACTGCTAATATAGAGATCATAGGTCCATTGACTTTGAAAAATAGAGAGTAGTCATTGAGAGAGGCAGTGTAGCCTTTGTAGCTTAAGGCTCCAGCTAGCCGAGAGTACCATTGACGAGAGGCTTGCTTCAAACCGTAGAGGGACTTCTTGAGTAGGCAAACATGATTAGATGAAGGAGGAATGAGGCCGGGAGGAAATTTCATGTAAACCTCCTCCTCTAAGGATCCATGCAAGAAAGCGTTGTTCACATCTAATTGAGAGACCGTCCAATTCTTTTTGATAGCAACAGCTAAGAGACACCTTATTGTCGTCATTTTGACAACAGGGGAGAAAGTTTCATTGAAATCAACACCTTGTTTTTGAATGTCCCCTCTTACAACTAAACGAGCTTTCAACCTTTCTATAGAGCCATCTGAAAGAAACTTGATCTTATATACCCATTTGCAAGGTAAAGCTTTCTTTCCCAAAGGTAGAGGGACAACATCCCAAGTCTCATTATGTTGCAAAGCTGAAATCTCAGCATCCATGGCTGCCTGCCAACCTGGATGGGCAGCAGCTTGAGAGTAACTGGTAGGTTCAGAAGAAATATTGAGAGAATGAAAAAACTGCTGGTTAGGAATAGAAAGACTGGTGAAGGAAAAAATGGGAGGTTGAGAAGGGATAGCAAGACAAGAATCAGTCAAATTCGTTAAGAAAACACTATTACAAATAAAATCTTTTAAATAACCAGGTTTTTGAGAGACTCTTTCTGACTTTCTAGGTGGAGTAAGTAGAGGTTGTGAAGGAGAAATAGAACTAGTTGGAGAGGGATCAACAATGGGAGGGAGGCTGGAGGTAACATCTTCATCAAAGAGAGGAGTAGGAATGGGAAAGATAGAAGGTGAAGGAATAGAAAGAGGATCAGCAAAAGGGAAACAATGTTCATGGAAAACAACATCCCTAGAAACGAAAACTCTTTTGGTGGCTAAATCCATGACTTTGAAACCTTTCTGATGTTGTGGATATCCTAAGAAAACGCACTTGGTTGCTCTATGATCAAATTTGCTCCTACCATGAGACAAAGTAGAAGCAAAGCATAAACATCCGAAGGTTCTCAAAGAAGTATAAAGAGGGGGCTGATTGAAAAGAAGTTCATAAGGAGTCTTCCCATTTAGAACTTTAGAAGGCAGTATATTAATCAAATGTGTTGCTGTAAGTACACACTCCCCCCAATAGGTTATAGGCACTTTGGATTGAAAATATAAACCCCTAGCAATTTCTAAAAGGTGTCTATGTTTTCTCTCCACCACCCCATTTTGTTGTGGGGTGGCAATACAACTATGTTGATGGATAATACCATGGTTCTGCAGATATACAGCTTCACATGTCCCTTTTCCTAATTCTAAAGCATTATCAGACCTAATGCATTTCACCTTTGTGTTAAATTGCCTTTCAACCATCGCAAAGAAAGATTTTAAAGTTGGGAAAGCATTACTCTTTGCAGAAAGAAGAAAAGTCCAAGTTCCTCTACTATAGTCATCTACTATAGTAAGGAAATATTTGTAACCATTGTAAGTGGAATGTTTGTATGGACCCCAAGTATCGACATGAATTAAATCAAACAATCTCTTAGTTTTGATTGTGCTAACAGGAAAAGAGGATCTTGTTTGCTTTGCTTGAGGACAAATATGACAAATAAAATCAGAATCTGAAGAGTGCTTAATAAAATTCAAATGCTTCATTGCTGAAAAGGGCAAATGCCCAAGTCTCAAATGCCAAATGCTTACAGTAGGAATGACATTAACAGAAACTGGAAAAGAAACATGATTGGAAGTAAAACTAGGACTAGAAACTGATGGCTTCAAAAGATATAATCCCTCCTTAACTTCACCAAAAGCTACCTGATTCTTCATTAAAGGGTCCTGCAATAGACAGCCAGTAGGAGTAAATAAAATGTTGCAACTAATTTGATGACACAACCTATGAATAGAAAGAAGGTTGTATTTAAAAGCAGGAACATGAAGCACATTATTGAGCATAAGGTTTGGAAGAAGAGAAACACTCCCTATGTGAGTAACACTGACCTTGAAAGAGTTAGGCAGACTAATAATCATAGGAATGGGAAGAGGGGTGATAGAAGAAAAGAAAGAAGAATCGAAACACATATGTTCTGATGCCCCTGAATCAATAATCCAAGTAGGAGAATTAAAAACTGAAAAACATGTTTTTGAATATTTAAATATGGTACCAGCCACTGCATTTGTATTGACTTCAGCACTAGGACCAGATGCAGAGCTCTGCAATTCCCTGAACATTCTTGTTATCTCAGCCTGCTGTCCTACAGTGAATGGTGGACATTGAGTTGAACAACCTTCACCAGAAGCATGGAAAGAGGGGTTGAGTCCCTCATTAAAGTGAGGAGTGAAGTGTTCCTGCCCAGTGTGATTACTAAAAACTGCATTGCCTGTTGCATGATGGGTTGAATTTCTATTTTTGGTAAACTCAAAATTATCTGGATATCCATGTAATCTATGGCAGTTATCCATGATGTGTCCCAATTTCCCACAATAAGCACAGGTAACATTATGATTGAATTTCGTTTTTCTGTCCTTAAATTTGGGAGTTATCTGACCAGATTTCAAAGGAAAGGAAGCAGGTTTGGGATTAGAAAAAAATCTAAAATTTTGTTGGTGTTGGTTGATATGAGGAAACCTGGAATTAGGATTTCCAGATCTAGGATGTTGCTTTCCTTGATTGGTTACCACAAAAGCAGAGGAATCAGAAAAATTCTGAGCATTGACATAGATTTCACGCTGGTTTTCATCTTGTAAGAGGAGGGAATAAGCATGATCCATACTAGGTAAAGGGTTCAGCATAAGGATATTGCCTCTAGCTTGAGCATATACATCGTTTAGTCCCATTAAGAATTGAATCAACCTTTGATCTTGCTGAGATTTAGAGATCTTTGATTTCCCATCACAAAGACATGTGCAAGAACACACAACATCAGAATTTAAAGCATCTAATTCATCCCATAAACGTTTTAACTTAGTGAAATAAGTTGAGACATCAGAATTTCCTTGAACTAAACCATTTAAATCCTTTTGCAGGTGAAAAAGTTTGGTACCATTTGACTTACCAAACCTTTGTTCAAGGCTTTCCCAGAGCTCATTTGCTGTTGCTGAGTAAATGACACTATCACCGATCTCCTTGGACAAGGAGTTTAACAACCATGAAGTGACCATGTCATTGCAACATGACCATTGTGGGAAATCTGAAGCAGTAGCAGCTGGAACTTTGCAAGTTCCATTAATGAAACCAAGTTTTCTCTTGGCTGAGAGAGCAATAAGAATGGATCTCCTCCATCCAGGAAAACCTTTACCATCAAACACACTGTTGACAATGGTCAATCCAGGAGAATCTGATGGATGAAGGTAATATGGGTGACTTGAATCTACAACAGCAGGAGCTGGAGTAGTAGCAGAATCAGCAGTACTTGTTCCAGAAGGCATTGTTTCTCAAAAGCTTGGAAAAGGAAGAGAACGATAGAGAAGAGAAGGGTCGGGCTCACTGCTCTGATACCATGAAAGAAATTAAGAAGAATGTGTGGAAAGTTCTGTGTGTCCTTTTTATTGATACTCAAGTTATCCTTTATACAAGCTTGTGCACAAAAAAAATAAAAGATAAAAATATAGATAAACATCTTAACTGTACACTTGTCATAATCTCATGGATTATTCTGTAACAAAATAACTACTCCCTCTGTCTGTAACAAAATAACTACTCCCTCTGTCTGAAGACTCTAGATTTTTCTTCTTCTTTTTCATTTCTTCTTTCTTTCTACAACTGATTGATAGATCAGCTTTTATTGGATTGAGCTGATTCTTTTCTTCAACAATATATATAAGCATAGAATATTTACATGTGAATTCCATGGAATTTGGTTGCAAAACGACAATGAAATATTTCCAACATATTTTCATTAGTCAAATTGAAAAGCATATATGATTTTATTTTGTTATCTTCTCAATAACTTGTGTGAGTATCATTCTATAAAGACCATAAAAATATATATATTCGTGTCATTTGTTTATATCAATCTCCCTCTCTATATATATACTCAAAGCTATATTCACATGTACCATGTACTCATGTATCTATTGCTTGATATAAATATATCGGATGTAAGTAAATTTTAATGTTATAGAAACTATTATTTTTTATTTCTTAATTAAAATTTTCGAGTTTAAGCCTTGGAAAAAGTTTCATTTATAGAGATCAACGTTTTACTTCTTTCAGACTAATTCGCAAGAAATTTGAATCAATATTTTCGGATACCAATTGATTAAGAAAGAAAAGATCAAACCTTATTTATTTATCCTTTTTTTTCATTTTATTTATCTTTTTCGGGTTAAAATTTCAATCGAGGCACAAACGGAACACTAGATAATCAGTTTAATTATCTATGCTAAGCTTTTGACAAATAACAAATAAAGTTATTCTGCATTTATGCTACCTCAAGCCAAAAATTAACATGTATCAGATAGAATAGTTTATACTTTAAAATTATCATATGATAACGATTTTACATAAATTAAAATACCATAAGTCCTACGTACAATTAATACTTGTCGTCCACAACAAGCAAGAAGTTAGATATGTGATTAAGATGTTGTTGACATTTATGAACCAATTTAGGATTTATAAATGGCAACTATCAAGTGAAAATTTACTATCAAGATTGTGAGGTCATGAAAAAAGAATTAATGGCAACTATCAATGCAAATTAAAAAATTAGACGTAGAACGAAATTTATTTATCCTTAATAAAAAGTCTTGAATGTAAATTTTAAAAATAAAAAAATATCCTTATAAAGAGTGCTTTTTCTTTTTTTCTTATTAAACATTATTTGATATAACTTTAATATATATTAATCAGATCGATGAATTTTAACTGTGTCTTATCACATATCACAATTATTAAGCAAAAACACAGCTGCAAATTAAGATATTCCTAAAATAAAGACAAACATCATGTGACTTGATATTTAATGGGGAAAAGCTTTGTTATTATCTCTTATCCATGTAGGTAGGTCCAAAATAAAAACACCTGGTTAAATATGAAACTAATAATGATTCTTTTAAAATGTACTCTTTGATTTTAATTGGTATATGACATAATTTGAATCAATATTTTGAACCTGAGTGCACGCATAGTGTAAAGTAATTAAAGACCAATTTGCACATGTTCCATGAATTTCCCAAAAATTTCAAGAAGAACGGTGAAAAATGATTATTTTTAAAAAAAATTATTATAATTAAACATATAGAACAATTTCATATATAAAAGTGTTGTTAGGAAGGTAGGGGCATCATGAAATATGCACTACACATAAAATAAAATATAAAATTATATATATGGGAACTTCGTTGCTAAATTATACATATAGCTAACAAAACTTTTAGGAAAATTTATTGCTAAATGAAATTAACATTTTTATTTTTTTTACTATGAAATATTGTCCGTATAACTCATAGGTTTAAGGATCAAAACTTGACTATAATATCATTGTTAAAATAATCGTAACAGAAACAAGAATCATGTACATGTTAACAACTAACAATCAAACTTTTCACAAAACTTGTGTTGTAAAATTGCTCTAAATTATTAATAACTTTTCTACACATGTTGAATTTTTCAATGATACTTTTACAAACTTTATTTTTACCAAATTACCAAAAATATAAGAGTTATTGACAAAACATTCGAAAATTAATACTCAAAGTGCTCACAAAAATTCATGATAGTACTAATTTTAGGTAAAATTATCATTTTTTCACTCATGCTAATTAATGAAGTTTGAGGAAACGTCTAGTGGTGGATTACCTAAACTAACTATAATAAGTTATTTCGAAATTATAATATTGTAATCGTATTGAAATTAAATAAAGTAAAATTTATTAATAAATATATAGTTCATTGGACTAAAAATGAAATATACTAAGTATAATATAATAAAACATGTGATTGATTTAACTTGATAAATTGATGCAAGCTTTTATTTTATTTTATTTAAAAAAAAAAAATCGGAGAAAAGCTTTGGATAAAGAAAAATGTATTATTTTGTTGTTTTATCAGATAATTACATAATTTTTTTTGAAATCATAATTTCTTATTCCACCAATCGAACGTGTTTAACCATTTTTTCTCCCACTTGGCTTCAATTGCAATCGTTTTCCAGGACCAAATTATATCACAATGATAAAGAAGCTCCATAATTATTGGTAAAAACCAAAAAATTGAATATATTTTGATTATTCCAAATGTGTTTAAGGCTATCTACAATAACAATTATAAATAAATAAAAACTACATCATCAATGCATTTTAATATATTAAAACGGATTATTTACCTTTTAGTTTATGTTACCAATTAAATAAAAATACCTATATTATTTTTTAAGTTATCCAATTATATATAAAAAAATAAACATTTAGACCGTTATTGCTACAACTTAAACTTTAATTATTTAAACCAGGAGTCTTTATTAGATGTTAAAAAAAATATTATTTCTTAATCATCCATAAACTAAAGGTTGATTGTACATTTCATTTTGACCTCATTAAAAATCAATTAATATTTTTGTCCCCATTTAGCTCAGCACGATACATGACTTACTAGTTCTTTTACAAACAGAATAGGATTTTATTTATTTATTTGTTTTCATCTGGTACTCACTTTTGAAATTCGATTTATTCAGATTTTTATCAGAAAGTTTTACATTAGAGGTAATGCACTTTCTGTCAAAAGCAATTTATTTTATTTAGAGCTTAAATTCAAGACATCTAAATAAGAAAAGAGAAATATTTACTACTCCAACACGGCCTTTAGTGGTAATAAAAAAGGATTAATGCTAACTGCAACCAAAATTTTCCTCTGATTATTTGGTTTTTCATTTTATTTTATTATATAAATTGGAAAAAAAAAGAGTTCAATTTATTTTAACTTGTTCTCGGAAAAAAAAATGAAGGTTTTTTCTTTTTGGTTTCCCAATCATGTTAATATCCAATTAATTTTAAATTCATGCATTTTAGAACTCATTTCTGGAGTAGCACGCTCAATAAGATTTTTTTCATTCTAAGAGACAAAAAAGAAAAAGTTAATCATATAGTATTGGTGTCTCTCTTAAAGATAATAATTTAAAAAAAAACTTACTATTTAAATACCAGTAGGAGCTAACTATGAGGAATTTCTTTGCTAAAACAGAAGGTTATATTTTTATTTTATAATATTTTCTCATAATATTAAAGTTGAGTTCTTAGATTAAATAATTATAATTAGTAGATATATGCCATATTGTGAATTATAAATGGAGGCATAACAATGTATTAAGTTAATTTATTAAAAACTTTTTCCCACTGAAATGTTAATGTGAATGTAATTTAATTTATGTATATCGAATGTGTAAGAAAATTTACATTATATTAATAATATTTTCAGTTTAAAAAGATTATTTCATTACTTTTCAAGATGGTTAATGTGGATGTTTGGTCCCCTACTTATTAAATTGATACTTATAATTTTTTAGATCCAAATACATAAATAAGTACTTAAAGTTAGTATTAATGATCAAATAAATACTTTATTAATTATGTTGGTGGTCAAATAAGCATATCATGATATAAAGCTAATAAGTTTTAAATTCTAAAATTTATGAGAAATATGTGTATATCTCATTTATGGAATTATATTAAATTTATTATTATTCTATTCTAGATTTTAATCAATTTAAATTATTTAATTTTAAATTAATAATTTATACACATTTAATAAAATTACACTAGGCTTATTTCGATAGTCACCATCATAATTCATAACTAAGATGTCTACGGTTATTGATGCCAATTTTTAGTTTAATGTATATATTTCGATCTAATTTTTATCTTCTTTTGGGTCATAATATTTTTTATCAAGACTTGATACATCTTCTTAATCTAATAAGGAATCTCTCTTTTTTCGACACAACTTCGTTTGCTCCCTTCATTTCAATTAAACAGCCATTAGGTGATTTTTTTCATTAAATTTTAATGAGGAAGAGTGATATCTTGATCTACATTATTATTTTATGAGGTAAAATATTGATTAGTTAAAAACATTGATAAAAGATAATGTTTAAATTTGTGGGCATATATACTAGAAAAGATATAATTAGGAGTGAAATTATAAGGAGGGTCGACAGTGACGGAATCAGAAATTTGGTGAAAGGTGTGCAAATTTTCTTTCTAGTTGTGTTAAAAGTGTGCAAACACTCATAATATTTACTAACATTTAACTTGTGTACATCACATAATTCTCGGGTTGGAAACCTAAATAAGCCACAAAAACATAAAAGTGACCAAAATAAGCCACTACTTTAGGAAGTAACTAAAATAAGCTTAGTGGAAGAAAAAATTCCACTTTATCTGATATTCTAAATGTTTTCCGTTAGTCTCATAACGTGTATATTTTAATATATAACGGAACTATTTCCTACACTTTATAAAATGGAACTATTTCTTACACTTTATAAAGTGTAAGTTTTTCTTACACTTTGTAAAGTGGAACTTTTTCTTCCACT
>JAJOOO010020465.1:0-20689 GCA_029582685.1 Solanum piurae
CCCCCAAAAAAAAATTAAGTTTATTTTTAAAAAATATTTTCAACTTCAAAATTTCAATTTTTCACCCCTATCCTCAACCCCCCCCCTTCACCCACCCCCTACCACCCCCACCCCCCAAAAAAAATAAGTTTGTTTTTAAAAAATATTTTCAATTTCAAAAATTATTTTCTACTCAAGTAAAAATAAAAGATATTTCTCAAAAATATTTTTCATTCATAAATTAAACACTAAAAAACTTTTCTGGAAAATATTTTCTACTCACCAACCAAACATGAGAAAATAAGTCAAAAATCAACTTGTTTTCCAAGAAAACATTTTCTAGGAAAACATTTTCCTTCATACCAAACACACCCTAAGCTTCCCTTCGTTCCCAAATCTCATTACACCCTTCATGGGTGAAATTTTCAAGTGGACCCAATTGTTTACCTCAAACTCAAGATATCTTAAACTAACATCGGCATAAGACTCTTTTTGACTATGAGTCGTTCTCAACTTTTCTCTAATAAGCAAAACTTTCTCCATAGCCTCATGTACCAATTCGGGACCTATCAAGGCAACTTCACCCATCTCAAACCAACATATAAAGGATCTACACCTCCTACCATATATGGCCTTATATGAAGCCATACCAATACTTGAGTGATAGCAATTGTTGTAAGAAAACTCGATCAAAGTCAAGTGATCATCCCAATTACCATTGAAGTCAATTACACATGCTCTCAACATACTTCCAAAGTTTTGATAGTACGCTCCACTTGCCCATCATTTTGTGGGTGAGAGGTCATACTAAGTTTAGCACGAGTACCAACACCCTTTATGAAAGATTTCCAAAATTGAGAAGTGAATAGGGGACCACGATTGGAGATAATGGATAAGGGAACTGCGTGCAACCTCACCATCTCCCTCAAATACAACTTGGCATAATCTTTCGCCGAAAAAAAAAACCTTGACGAGAATGAAATGAGCTGATTTCATCATTCAATCTACAATAACCCAAATCAAATCATGTTGCCACCGGGTGCGAGGCAAACGAACAATGAAGTCCATGTTCAAATCTTCCCATTTCCAAGTAGGAATACTAATATCTTGAGATAAACCTCTTAGCTTCTAGTGCTCAACTTTTACTTGTTGACAATTAGGACATTTAGCCACAAATTCCGCAATATCCTTCTTCATCCCATTCCACCAATAGATCTCCCAAAAGTCACGGTCCATCTTGGTGGCTCTCGGGTTAGTGAAATATCGAGGACTGTGGGCTTTTGACAAGATATGCTCTCTCAAGTCATCTACATTAGGAACACACAAACGACCTTGATAACGAAGCACACCATCTCCCCCTTGGGAGAAAGGACGATTTGAAACCATTGTGAACCATAACACCATCTTTAGTAGAGTCAACTAATCGAACACCCAATTGGGCCAATCTATGAACATCTCGAACCAATTCCTTTTTACCATTCTCAATATGAGTAACAATTCCCATTGATAATCAACTAAGAGCATCTGCCACCACATTCGCTCTATCGGGGTGATAGAGAACACTCATGTCATAATCTTTCAATAATTCAAGCCACCTACTTTGGCGAAGATTCAAATATTTTTGATTAAATACAAATTACAAACTCTTGAGGTCGGTAAAAACATATACATGAACACCATACAAGTAATGCCTCAAAATCATAAGAGCAAACACAATTGGCGCTAGTTCAAGGTCATGGATAGGATAATTCTTCTCATGAATCTTAAGTTTCCTTGAAGCATAGGCAATGACTTTCCCATTTTGCATAAGCATACGTCCTAACCCAATTCTCGAGGCATCATAATAAATAACAAAACTATCAGTCCCTTTCGGTAAAGTCAACACCAAAGTGGAAGTAAGTCTATCTTTCAATTCTTGAAAACTCTTTTCACAAGCTTCTGACCATAAGAATTTCACTTTCTTTTGGGTCAATGTTGTCAAAGGAGAAGTCGTCGACGAAAATCCTTCAACAAACCTTTTATAGTACCCAGCTAAACCCAAGATATCTGAAGGGGATAGAAGTCTAAGCCAACTCTTAGTCGTATCTGTCTTCTTAGGATCTACATCATTACCCTTACCAGACACAATATGACCAAGAAAAGCCACAGAACTTAACCAAAACTCACATTTACTGAACTTTGCAAAGAGTTGTTGGTCCTTGAGGACTTGCAACACAATCCTCAAATGATCGCTATGCTCTCCTTGACTCCTTGAGTAGATCAATATTTCATCAATGAACACAATCCCAAACATGTCAAGGTACTGTCTAAACACCCTATTCATCAAATCCATAAATGTCATCGGAGTATTAGTCAAACCAAATGACATTACCAAAAACTCATAATGACCATACCGATTTCGAAAGGCCTTCTTCGGAATGTCATCTTCCTTTACTATCAATTGGCGATGACCCGAGCAAAGGTCAATCTTAGAAAAGTAACTTGCTCTTTGAAGTTGATCAAACAAATCATCTATCCTTTGGAGAGGGTACTTATTCTTAATGATAACCTTGGTCAATTTCCAGTAGTCGATACACATACAAAGCGAACCATCTTTCTTCCTAAAAACCAAAACTATAGCACCCCATGAAGAGATACTCATTCGGATGAAACTCTTATCCATCAAGTCTTTCAATTGCTCCTTTAATTCCTTAAGTTCTATCGGAGACATTGTGTAAGGAGGAATAGAGATTGGGATAAGATCAATACCGAAGTCTATTTTCCTTCCGGGAGGTATACCGAGTAAATCATCTGGAAACACTTTCAGAAACTCATTAACAATGGGCACCGACTCAAGAATATGGGTCTCAGAATTTGTATCCCTCACCCTAACTAGATGATATATGAAACCCTTAGAAATCATCTTTCTAGCTTTAAGACAAGAGACAAACTGACTCTTAGGCATCAAATTTCCCCTTTTCCACTCTAGAATGGGTTCATTTGGAAACTGAAACCTGACTACACGGGTTCTACAATCAATAGAAGCATGACATGAATGCATTCAATCCATACCAAGAATAACATCAAAATCTAACATACAAGATCTACAAGATCAACATGAGTGACTATATGGGACAAGGAGACGGGACACTTTCTATAGAACTTCTTAGCCACAATAGAATCGCAAACAGGGGTAGAGACAGAAAAATGATCTAACAACACATCTAGAAGAATATCGAACCTCATAGTCACATATGGCATCACAAAAATCAATGTTGCACCGAGGTCAAGTAAAGAATAAACATCAAGTTGGAAGACTCTCAACATACCGGTAACCACATCAGGAGAACCCTCTTGTTCACCACGAATCTGAAGTGCATAGAATTTGTTTTTCTATGGAGCACTTGAGCCCGAACCACTAGGAAGAGCTTGTTTACCTTTTCTCTCTTTAGCTGCAAGCATTGGGAAATCCCTCATTTTATGACCACTTTCTCCAAAACTGAAGCAACCATCCGTGTTGGCTAAGCACTTGCCCTCATTCTTCCTTCCACATCTAGCAAAAATAGGCAATTAAGATCCAATACCATTCCCTCCTTGAGGCTTAGGGTTATACACCCTATCCTTGTTGAACTTAGGTGGAGAATTGGATGAGCCTTGACCGTAAAACACTTGTCGGAACCTAGAACGACCATGTCCATCGAGCCTCGAATGTGAGGAAGCTACCATCATCGGCTTTGGCCCTCTTTGCCTCCCTAGACCTTTCCTTAAGTTTGTCCTCTTCAATTTGGTGAGCATGAACAATAAGACAAGAAATTTCCATATCATTGATAAGCAAAGCGGTACGACATTCCATAACCACCATCTCACACATCTCCAAGACAAACTTACTCATCCTTTCCCTAGGATCGAAAACCATAGTAGGAGAATATCCAGACAATTGTGTAAACTTCAAAGCATATTACTTCACACTCATGCTTCCTTGACTATGGTTGATAAACTCAAGCACATTTTCCTCCCTCATCTCAAAGGGAAAGAACCTATCAAGGAAAGCAACTTTGAACTTTTCCTAATCAAGAGGACCCACATCTTCCGCTCTCCCTTCTTTCCATTGGTTGAACCATATTTGAGAAACGCCCTTAATTTAGTAAGCTACCAATTCCGCCCTTTTCACCGGCTTCACTCCCATGATCATCAGCACCTTGTAAACCTCATCGATGAACTATTGAGGGTCTTCCTCAACCTTAAAACCATGAAACTCTTAAGGATTCATTCTAGTGAAATCCCTCACTCTAGATGCTGCCATACCCACATTTGGGTTCACAGGAACTGAAACCTCCCTATTAGTTTGGGCCGTCATGGCTTGAGCCAACACTTGAAAATCTGCCCTAAACTCCGCATTGGTCACTTGCTCGACAGAGGATCGACCAAACTAGAGGAGCTTCCTATTCCACATTATCTACCGCATTCCTTCTAGCATATGCTCTTCGAGTAGACATATCTTGTAGAGCACCCGATAGGGATTAGGAAAGAGACATTATAGAGTTAAACTTTATCGCACGACTTTAGAGTAATGAAAGAAGTGGAGTTTCCTAAACATCTTATAGCCTCTCATTCATAAGTGTGGCACGCTTTACACTCATGAAAATACTCTACTCGACATGGCTTTTGAGACTTCCTAGGACCTTTCTAAACCTTGTGCTCTAAATACCAAGGTTGTCACAACCCAAGATAGATTCTAGGTGTAACATGGTGTATACGACCCCGACAGGCCCCACACAAGCCACTTAACATACATCATACAAGACAATAGAGTATAAGAGATTTAAAAGACAGTTTCAACATATAAGAGTTTATAAAGTGCAGTCGAAATCTAATAATGTCTCAAAGCCATAGAGTACATAAGAAGTGATCCAGACTTAGCCCGTACATCAAGTTCAAAACTGAAAGTAAAGAAAAAAAGGGAAGCCAACCTCAATCCTCGGATGATGAGGACTCAACACTCTTCAGTCTTATACTATAATATCTCTAGCCATGGAAGTGTGAATCTGTAAGGTCGGACCCTACATTTGGGAAAATTAGGCAAGAGTAAAGATTAGTACAAAAATGCACTAAGTATGAAAATCATGCATAAAATATTGAAATGTAAAAAGGGACATTTTCATAAAGTGTCATGACCAAGCTAAAACATGAATGTAAAAGAGCTACAAAATATAAGTCATAAAACATGGTAAATGCAAATGGACATCATCTTTAGTAACATGTGAGATACTTATAGAAGTAACCTTAGTTCATTATTTTAGGATATTTACCTTTAACTGACATATAAGACCTAGTGATCTATCAACGGGGAATCCGGTGTCTACCCCACACCTAAAAGGGGTGACCTACTTTCCAAGGTAAGACCATGAACTTCTAGCTTAAGTGGATCTACTAGATAATGTCTATCTAAGACAATCATCCTGTGGGAGCACATAGGTATGGATAAGGAGATTGCTACTAGAAACTCAGCCTCTACTAACATGAGAGCTTCCATCTCAATATTCTCTCGGTGCTAAGAGTAAATCCCACAGAATAGTCTTTTTCTTAACTTATCTTTATCATCTATGGAAGGGCACGTCAAATTGTCAATCCAAGCTAAGTCATAAGTCATCCATGGAAAGGTACCATTTAGTAGCCAATCCAAGCTAGGTTTCATTATAATAGATCCTTAACTTTGATTCATTTTAGGCGAGAAGACCTTTCAACCTTAGAATATTTTATGTGAGAAAACCTCTATCAATCATGATTTGATGTGCATATGAGAAATCCTTTCACAACACCTCAATGGAAACATTGATACTTCACTCTCAAAGGAACCTTAAAACATTTACATCAATTTCATAAGAACATGCATAGTTCCATAATTCTCCTTTCGAACTTTAAAACCCACCTTCAATCATTATAATCTAGAAAACATGGGTTAGGCATAGGTTCATGGGGGTTCCTCTTAAAAATATGGAATCCTCTCAATTCATACATGATAGATCATAAATTGATCAAATAAATCAATTTTTAAAGGAACCCATGACATAGAACAAAACCCTAAGTCAACTGGAGATTTCTAACTTTGTAAATTGGAGAAATTAGGAACTCCATGGAGGAAAGGGCTCCATGGATAAGACTATCATATTTAAGGCCAAAAGCTTATCTTCACTGGAGTATTAGGAGGCTTGATCATGAAACCCTAGCTTTCTTCTTCTTCAACTTCTAGAGAGAGAAATATTTGGAGAGGAAGACATGTTCTTCTTTTGAGGATTTGAGAGAATGATTTCATTTAGGAAAATTTAGGGGTAAAAGTACTTATATATGACATTAGGTGAATGGTAAAACGACATAGTATTAGTCTAGAATAATTAGGAAAAGACCCAAATGCCCATAAGAAAATAATTGTCGACACCCATCCACGGCCAGACCGATGGTCCGTTGGTCAGACCACGAACCATTCTAGTTGGGCGTCATTTAGGGTCAAAGACTATGTCTTTGGACCCCAACCATGGGCCCACCTACGGATCGTGGGTTCATCAACGAAATGTGGATCATTGTCTTAGGTCCCAACTTTTTACCTCAAAATCCTTGTAAGTCTGGCACTCACCTACGAACCCTACCTACGGCTTGTACATTGAAAGATGAACCATCCTTTTGAATCATCAAAAAAGTACTGAAACTTCACATTTTTAGGATCTTGGGCTAGCCTACCATGATGCAGACCTACAGTCCATGTGTCGGTCCACGAGCCATAGATTGCTCCGTTGGAATTTGCACTAGATCCTACAAAAAGCTGCAAGTCTACCCTTCCTGAATCCAAGGTGTTACACCTCTATTCGGCATCGATTTTAATTATCATACCACATTCATGCCTTTATACCTCGGGAAGGTAAATTGGTTCCTCTGGATGGGGCGTATACACTGGACTCCATGTTTAGCTCACGTGGTTTATGTCAGATAATAGTATCTCCCACAGTCAAATTCATGTTGCATTGACCATGTATTTAGCATTTACTTAAATATTCAGTTCAACATGTTATCTTCATGATTAGTTCTTGGTCATTGAATCCATCTCAGTTTTCAGTCATGTTTAGTATATCTATTTACTTGTTTAGTATTTATATTGTTCAGCTTAGCATATATCATGCATGCTCAGTATATTCAAAATACTGACGCATACTTTTGCGCTACATCGTTGTATGATGTAGGTTCAGGCCCTTAACATCCAAATCGCGCTTAGCTCGACTTCCAGTTTGTATTCAGCAGCTTCAGTTGTGAGTCCTCATAGTTTGAGGACAATCTACATGCTTTACTTTTAAGTCTTTACTTTTCAGTTTTAGTCTTGTTAGAGTTATCTAGGGGCATGTCCTAGCAACTCAATTCAGTAAGAGGCTTTTAGACATAGAGTAGATTCAGCTCGAATTGTGAAGTGTTATTTCAATCATCATTATACTCTTCATATATTTGATATATTTAGACTTGTTGGTCTTCTCCCTATTTTAGATATTAAATGTTTTTAGCTTCCACATAGTGCATGATTTAACTAAACTTGTATAGATATGTCAAGTCATGGGTTAGCTTTGGGTCACTTGTAACACATAGTATTGTGTTGTGCCTAGGGGAAGCCTCGGGGAGTGACACCTGACTTGTGGAAGTTCTATTGGTGAATGGGATGAGAAAGGATATTGCACAATTCGTAGCTAAATGCCCTAATTGTTAACAAGTAAAAGTTGAGCATCAAAAAGTGGGTGGTTTGGCTCAAGGCATTAGCATTCCTACTTGGAAGTGGGAAGATTTGAATATGAACTTCGTTACAGGTTTCCCTCGTACTCGTCATTAGTTTGACTCAATTTGGGTTATTGTGAACCAAATGATGAATTCGGCTCATTTTCTTCCTGTAAAGACTTCCTTTTCAGCCTAAGAGTATGCCATGCTTTATATTCAGTAAATGGTAATGTTAGTGGAGTGCCTTTATCAATTATATCTAATTGTGGTACTCAGTTTACCTCTCATTTATGGAGGTCGCTTCAAAAAGGTCTTGGTACCCAGCTAAAGCTTAGCACGACTTTTCATCCACAGACCAATGGACAAGCCGAGTGTACAATTCAGACTTTGGAAGATATGTTGAGGGCTTGTGTAATTGACTTCAAGGGTAATTAGGATGATCATTTGCCTTTGATCAAGTTTGCTTATAATAATGACTATCACTCCAGTATCTAAATGGCTCCTTTTGAGAAAATCTATGGCAGGAGGTGTAGGTCTCCTATAGGTTGGTTTGAAGTTGGTGAGGTCACTAAGAATGCTCAAATTACTCTAAAACAATTGGAAGGGTAAGCGGTCATTAGCAATAAAAATATCCAACAATAGAGTATGGGTCGAATCCCACAATGAGTGATATAATGCAAGGAATTCAATTTGGAATTAAGATTGCAAACAAATTCATTTTAGTATCAATTCATTAGAACAAATGGGTTGTTGATGTCAAATAGGGTGGCAAGTGTTTGCTAAATGATGCTAGACAAACAAGGATAGGTTGGGTAATCTTCAATGACACTAATCTTCTTTCGATCTCAAAGCATCATATCATAGAATCTCCTTTCGGTCTCATCTATATAAATCACAAATCAAACCAATACCTTGCTAAAATTTCTGTTTTGAACAGATTTTGCAAATAGAATTGAACCACAATTTTTCTTTCGAGCAAACTACAAAAATCTAACTTAAATTCCAGGCATCAAGCTATTTGCCCACTTCAATTAATCTTTTTTAAGCATCAATTGAACATCTAAACTAGGATTAAGTTGGCCACCTTAACCCATAAATTAACCCCATGCTAAATAACTAAAATCCATGGATGAACAACAGTAAAACAGAGCAAGACACAAGATCCACAAAATTAAATCAACACCCAACTCCAAAATCACACCCCCTAAATTTGGGGTTTTAGCCAAGCATCATAAAAGATAAAGAAATTAAACCAACATTGTTTCAATCCATTAATATGTTGATGATAAGCAATAATATTCAACACCCAATTTGAATTCAACCCTCGAATGTAAATTACAAAAGTGTTCAAACCCAAAAACTAAGATAAAAGTAAAAAGAGTCTATTTCTTAGTCTCCAAACCTAGAATCACAAAAAAATGCAGTAACAAGATTAGAATGATGATACATTTCCTCTCTCCTTTAGATATTTATAATTTCCCCAAAAATAAATCTGAAATTCCATGCATGACCTATTCGGTGACATTAGTCGGCATGCCGAACACGATCGGTGAATCACCATTCTATTCTTTAGCTCGCCCTTTCCTTGATTCAGGCTTCAGGTGTTTCAACCTTAGTGGGTGATGTCGATTGAGTCAGCCTTTCACATTTGATGAATTACCAATTATCGCCTTTTTCACCTAGTTTTTGCCCTTATTTTAGCCTATCAACCTGTCTCTTTCAATAATGGAATTACGATCGCCTTTTTACTTTTGGGGGATCACAGATTTCTTCCTTCTTTACCAATTTTTCGTGATACTTTATCATCAAATACTATCAACTTTAGTGAAGTTCATGCTATTATAACACCCGGTAAAACTAGTAAGACAAAGCTAGAGCCTAACCTATTTGGGGTTTAACGTAATGATTAGAGTCGTAAAATAACCCCCAATACTAAAAATAAATGTTTTTGGGTGTAAATGTCAAGGTACGACATCCCAAAGACCACCTAAGGGTCCTTGAGGAGGACCTTGAGGCAACCCAAAAAGCTGTCAAAAATCAGCTTGACCCACGAAAAGGCACCCACGATTCATGGATGGACCCACGCCTCGTAGGTGGGGGTCGTGGGTCGAGGCTGGACCTCCCATGTTTCTCCAAAATTCTCTGTACCATCTACGACTCAACCAGCATAGCCCGTGGACCCACTCATTGTCACGACCCGGGGGTACACCCCAGATGTGACATGGTATACTCGACCCCGAAGGGGTCTATTACAAGCCTCATAGCATTCTTGAACATAAGAACATAGGAAAATAGAGAAGAATTAAAACTTTCTTTACAATCAGAAACATCTTTCATTAAAAAGCAAGCAGAAGACTTTCTAATTTGTCTCAAACCATCTAAATACTCTTTGAATACAACATTGGGACTTTTCCCACACAAAAGCTTTAAACATAATCTTAAAGACATAAAGGAAAGGGTTGGGTTCGTCCTCAAAACTATGAGGACTCACCAAATCTTCAACTTCATGCTCCTTAGAAACCCATCTTCCATGAACAAGACATCCAATCACCAAACCCTACACTTTGGTAAAAAGAAAGAAATATGGGTTAGCACATTAGACGTACTAAGTATGGAAGCCATGCAAAAACCATGTTTAAAATGGACATTCTATTTGATAGTCATGATAAATGCCATTTTGATAAAACCTTCGTGACATAAACATAAACATAAGAGGCATAATATTCAACCACAATCAACATACAAGTCATTTAAACCACATTAGAACATAATCATCATATAAACCTTTACCTTCACATAATGCCTTCACCTCAAGTAACTCTCAACCTATTCTTTGTGCAATGTATGGATAGCGTCCCATACCACCATCCACACCAAAGTACCACCTTAAGGTCACCAAAAGTGAACTTGCCATTCAACCTTTCCATTCTTACACAATAATCATACACAAGAGACACAAACATTACATAGGTCACATCAACAAATTAAGACCATCACCTAGGGCAACTCTAAGTCATACTTGTGCAATTTATAAATAGCATCTCATACTACTACTCACACTAAGTACTCCTTGAAGTCACCATATACAAGGCACATTCACATTCATTAAGTCGTGACAAGGAAGTAACTCATAATACCATCCAAGTATAGCATGCATCTTCACATTAATCATATAAGTCAACATTTTTCATTAACTTCATTACATTAAGAGCACCTTCATTCATTTTGATATTAGATCAAAATTCTTCATTAGCATCATCATAAGAGCACATTCATTAGACTTAACGTTATAAAGGAACACACCACAACCTCTCTCAAAGCCTACTTGTGCAATGCATAGATGGCATCCCATACCACCACCCATACTAAGTAGTGCATTCTTAAGAAGCCATAGTTCATTAACATTCTTTGTGGAGGTAAGCCTTAACCGACATAGACCATGTGAGCTTGACATTGACTCCCGGTGTCACCCTCACAGGATAAAGAGATTCCTACTTGCCTAAGGTAGGACCAACTTTTTTATAGATTAAATGGATCCACTAGCTAGACCTATGTGGGCACATATTTATGGCATAGGGAGATTGCTACTAGATGCCCCGCCTCAACTCATGTATGAGCATCCATCTCAAGATATTTCTACTAGATACCCCATCTCAACTCACGTATGAGTATCCATCTCAATCCATATCCACTCGGTGCTTAGCATTATTCCCCACGAAGTATTTGACATTCATTACTCTCATTTATTATTATGGGATAAGAGATTGCTACTAGATACCCCACCTCAACTCACGTATGTGCATCCATCTCAAACCCAACATTAATTCATTGGAAAGCTCATAGATTCAAATATGAGAATATCCTTTCACTTACGAATCCCCTTATTGTTAGAAAGTCCTTTCAGAACAAGTCATTATCATTCATTAGAGTACAATTGAGAATAGCCTTTCAATCAACCCATCATCATTAACATTATCATATAAACTTCATTCATTAGTCATTCATGAGTGTGTGTGTGTATGTGAGAATCACCTTTCACATATCGCCTCATCATTCATAGGTGTTAATTGAGAAATAACATTCAATCATAACACACTTACATTCTAAACATGATCATTATACATTCATTGAAATCACACACACATACTTTACATCAGGATCATACATAGATCCTTCATATAGAGGTACAAGGAAGATATCCATCAATTCAATAGCACAATATACATAGTAAGTAAACACCTCCACCTTATAAGTGGATCAATAGATCAAGCACAATTCTACTTCAATATGTAATTTGATCATAACTTGCCCTTCAAGGCTAAGAACCAACATCAATCCATAAATCCAAGATATTACAATAGATAATGAAATATACATGATTTAATCACTTAATTCAATATAAACATCAATAATTCAACAATCTAAATCAGTCTAGGCATAATCCATCAATATTCATTCATGACCAACAAACCCACTTCATAAAGGCACAATTTAGGAATTGAGAGAATTCATGGGTTCATAGAGTATTTTCATCATAAATCATCAATTAAGCACTAATACAATCATAATTTTTAATTAGAAACCATGTGAAAACGTTTGATGAAAGAACCCATGAGATTGAGTAAAACCCTAGATTTTTCATATTTTGAAATCACCTTTAAATTGGCTCCTTGAATAAAAAGTTAGACAAGAGTCAAGACTACCATACCTTGCTATTCATTCCCCACGAAAATCCTTTGAAAATCTTGAATATTTGCCTTGAGAGCTTGAAGTCTTCACCTCCAATAGAGGTTTCTAGAGAGAGAGCTTTTGGAGGGGAGGGGAGGTTTTGATTTGGGGTTTTGAAATAATGAAGTCTAAAATATGTTTCAATACTTTTAATACTCTTAAAATACTTTAATAAACCCAAAATAACCGTCCAAACACTTACCTAAACTAATTAGCTAATTACCAAACAACCCCTCACTTGGCCGAACCAAATCTGCAGATTCCAACTCCAATCGACGGACCACCATCCACGGACAGTGGATGGGGTTACAGACCATCCTGCATGGGCATGGTTCGTGACTGCAAGGTGGTTTTGGGGGTCATGACCTACGGTGGCCATCCACAGGGTGTGGATGGACCTACGAGGCGTGGTCCCCTTCCGTAGGTCACCAAGTTTTGGCAACTCTTTTTGTTTCAAGGGGTCTTGGGGGTTAGGCTTAGGGTCCTCCTCAAGGACCCCTAGGGTGGTCCTTGGGGAGTCGTACCTTGACGTTTAACCCCTAGACCCCTTAACCATAGCTCGGAACAACATTAAACACCCTCAAACCTTATGACAACTCAAAGACACACATTTTCGGCTCTAGTTTTACTTATTCGTTTTACGGGTCGTTTCATTATCCCCCACTTAGAAACATTCGTCCTCGAATGACACTTTGAACATATTAAGGGGTTAAAGACTCAAGACTAGCAGCCCATCATGCATGCAACATCATAAACAATGCACAAAACTAGGAAGAAACATCAACTCCACATCAATAAGTTCAATGCAACATAAGAAAGTAGGGACTACATCTACAAATGCATTATGCAACGTAACTTCATCATTTCTCATTTCATTGGAGGAATTACCTTCTCCAACTCATATTATGCTCATCATAACAACAGTAAGCACATTATGCAATTTCTTCATAAAAACACATTTAGGCGTGTTCAACATTTAACCTTATGAAGCATATAAGTAACTCATACTAAATGCACATTAACATAAGGAACATAATTCATGAAAACTAATTTTCTCAATCAAACATAAACTCATTAAGAACATGGATAACATAAGGAGACCAGAAATACATACTCGCACATGACTCCAAAACATGAAACAAGCCAGAAGGAACTCTTTGTCTTAGGCTTGAATAGGCATATAAAGAAAGGGATGAGGATATTGGGACTTCTCATAGACCCTTGGCCTACCCCAATTAGCACCCTTAACTATAACTCTTACTACTCAACATACTATACCCCACTTAGGAGTAAACCCAACAAAGGCTAACATGAACATAACATAGGAACCTATGAAGACATTCACAACTTAGAAGAAACCATCAACATATCGGTGCTTTTAAACTAGGAAGGTCCTCATTAAGCAACTCTTGCTCACAAACAACCTTACCAACACCACTCAAGGTCTCAATGAGTCCACCACACCGGGTCTTCACTCCTCAAACTTACTACACCTCATAAGGTGAGAAATTCAATCAAGCCTAACTCATGAAGATCAAGGACACTCAAAGACCTACCATCTAGGCACATTATCCCCCACTTGGGAGAAAGCTTATACTAGCTCTTTTAAACTCACTTCTTTCCATTCTAAGGTCAGATCAAAACATCACTAACCTTCACACTCTGCCCAAGGTGATTCTACACTAAGGTGAATTACACTTCTACCCCTCTTAGAGGAGTCTACTCTATCAACATACCTCAAAACTCATCATAACCTTCTACCAACATCACACATAACCATAAAGCAACCCATTCACACTAGAATCAACATCAAAATCTTCCATCTCACATCTACCAAGTAACATAGCCGTAGTTGGCATCACAACCAACCTTCCTCTCTCCCACCTTCTAGCATACTCCTTTCAAGTGGTCACACACTAAAGACCATCGGATAAGGAACAAGAGAGAGACATTATAGAGTTAAACTCTATGGCACGACTTGAAGAATGAGCAAGTGAAACTTTCTTAACACCCAATAGCCTCCTATTCATAATGTGGCATGCTTCACATTATGAACAAGACTCTACTAGATGTGGTTTGAGACATCCTAAGACCATTCCAAAATCTTGTGCTCTGATACCATGTTTGTCACGACCCGGAGGTACACCCAAGATGCGACACGGCATACTCGACCCCGAAGGAGTCTAATACAAGCCTCATATCATTCTTGAACATAAGAACATAGGAAAATAGAGAAGAATTAAACCTCTTTTTACAATCAAAACATCTTTCATTAAAAAGCAAGCGGAAGACTTTCTAACTTTGTCTCAAGCCATCCAAATACTCTATGAATACAACATTAGGACTTAGCCCACACAAAAGTTTTAAACATAATCTGAAAGACATAAAGGAAAGGGTTGGGTTCGTCCTCAAAACTATGAGGACTCACCAAATCTTCAACTCCATGCTCCTTAGAAACCCATCTTCCATGAACAAGACATCCAATCACCAAATCTTACACTTTGGTAAAAAGAAAAAAATATGGGTTAGCACATTAGATGTACTAAGTATGGAAGCCATCCAAAAACCATGCTTAAAATGGACTTTCTCTTTGATAGTCATGATATATGCCATTTTGATAAAACCTCGTGAACATAAACATAAACATAAGAGGCATAATATTCAACCACAGCCAACATACAAGTCATTTAAACAACATTAGAACATAATCATCATACAAACCTTTACCTTCACATTAAGCCTTCACCTCAAGTAACCCTCAAGCTATACTTTGTGCAATGTATGGATAGTCCCATACCACCATCCACACCAAAGTACCACCTTAAGGACACCAAAAGTGAACTTACCATTCGACCTTTCCATTCTTACACAATACTCATACACAAGAGACATAAACATTACATAAGTCACAACAACACATCAAGACCATCACCTAGGGCAACTCTAAGTCATACTTGTGCAATGTATAGGTAGCATCCCATACTACTACTCACACTAAGTACTCCTTGAAGTCACCATAGACAAGGCATATTCACATTCATTAAGTCATGACAAGGAAGTAACTCATAATACCATCCAAGTATAGCATGCATCTTCACATTAATCATATAAGTCAACTTTCTTCATTAACTTCATTACATTAAGAGCACCTTCACTCATTTTGACATCAGATCAACATTCTTCATTAACATCAACATAAGAGCACATTCATTACACTTAACATTATAAAGGAACACACCACAACCTCTCTCAAAGCCTACTTGTGCAATGCATAGATGGCGACTCATACCACCACCAACACTAAGTAGTTCATTCTTAAGAAGCAATAGTTCATTAACATTCTTTATGGGGATAATCCTTAACCAACATAGACCATGTGAGATTGACATGGAATCCCGGTGTCAGCCTCACCGTATAAAGGGATTCCTACTTGCCTAAGGTAGGACCATCGTTTTTATAGATTAAGTGGATCTACTAGCTAGACCTGTGTGGGCACATAGTTATGGGATAGGGAGATTGATACTAGATGCCCCACCTCAACTGATGTATAAGCATCCATCTCAAGATATTTCTACTAGATACCCCGCCTCAACTCACGTATGAGTATCCATCTCAATCCATATCCACTCAGTGCTTAGAATTATTCCCCATGGAGTATTTGACATTCATTACTTTCATTCATTATTATGGGATAAGAGATTGCTACTAGATACCCCGCCTCAACTCACATATGGGAATCCATCTCAAACCCAATATTCATTCATTAGAAAGCTCATAGATTCAAATATGAGAATAGCCTTCCACCTAAGAATCCCCTTATCGTGAAAAGTCCTTTCACAACAAGTCATTATCATTCATTAGAGTACAATTGAGAATGGCCTTTCAATCAACCCATCATCATTAACATTATCATAGAAACTTCATTCATTAGTCATTCATGAGTGTGTGTGTATGTGAGAATCACCTTTCACATATATCCACATCATTCATAGGTGATAATTGAGAAATAACATTCAATCATAACACACTTACATTCTAAACATGATCATTATACATTCATTGAAATCACACACACATATACTTTACATCATGATTATACATAGATCCTTCATATATAGAGGTACAAGTAAGATATACATCAATTCAATAGCACAATATACATAGTAAGTACACACCTCCACCTTCCAAGTGGATCAATAGATCAAGCACAATTCTACTTCAATATGTAATTTGATCATAACTTGCCTTTCAAGGCTAAGAACCAACATCAATCTATAAATCCAAGATATGACAATAGATAATGAAATTGACATGATTCAATCACTTAATTCAATATAAACATCAATAATTCAACAATCTAAATCAATCTAGGCATAATCCATCAACATTCATTTATGATCAACAAACCCACTTCATAAAGGCACAATTTAGGAATTGAGAGAATTCATGGGTTCATAGAGTATTTTCATCATAAATAATCAATTAAACACTAATACAATCATAATTTATCATTAGAAACCATTTGAAAATATTTGATGAAAGAACTCATGAGATTGAGTAAAACCCTAGATTTTTCATACTTTGAAATCACCTTTGAATTGGCTCCTTGAATGAAAAGTTAGACAAGTATCAAGACTACCATACGTTGCTATTGATTCCCCCATGAAAATCCTTTGAAAACCTTGAAGATTTGACCTTGAGACCTTGAAGTCTTCACCTCCAGTGGAGGTTTCTAGAGAGAGAGCTTTTGGAGGGGTGGGGAGGTTTTGATTTGGGGTTTTGAAATAATGAAGTCTAAAATATGTTTTAATACTTTTAATACTCTTAAAATACTTTAATAAACCCAAAATAACCGTCCAAACACTTAACTAAACTAATTAGCTAATTACCAAACAACCCATCACTTGGCCAAACCAAATCTGCAGATTGCAAGTCCAATCGACGGACCACCATCCACGGACCGTGGATGGGGTTACGGACCATCCTGCATGGGCATGGTTCATGACTGCAAGGTGGTTTTGGAGGCCATGACCTACGGTGGCCATCCACAGGGTGTGGATGGACCTACGAGGCATGGTACCCTTCCGTAGGTCACCAAGTTTTGGCAACTCTTTTTGTTTCAAGGGGTCTTGGGGGTTAGCTTTAGGGTCCTCCTCAAGGACCCCTAGGGTGGTCCTCTAGGGGTCCTTGAGGAGTCGTACCTTGACGTTTAACCCCTAGACCCCTTAACCATAGCTCGGAACAACATTAAACACCATCAAACCTTATGACAACTCAAAGACACACATTTTAGGCTCTAGTTTTTACTTATTCATTTTACTGGTCGTTACACTCACGGTCAGTGGGTGAGGTGGCCGTAGTTCATACCTCGGAGGTCTTCTTGGGAATTAATTGAGGGGTAGTTTAGGGTTTTCCATTTTAATTAATTATTAGGTGACGTTGTTTTGAGTTATTTTTTACTAAGTATATAGGTGTTTTAATCCCCTAAAATAAGCCATCAAATCATAACTACCAAATTCCCAAATCAAATCAACTCCCTCCCAAATATTTCTCTCACTAAAACCTTCATTGAAGAAGAAGAACTTCAAGACTAGGGCTCAAGAACTCATCTTCGCTACTCAAATTCATGAGGAATCTTCATAAGGTATGGTAGATTTGGATCTATGGGTAGATATCACCCATAGAGTCCTTTCAAAACTTGATTTCTCAAAATGAAATTCCCCCAAAAAAGCTAGGGTTTCACTCCAAGTCATGGATTCACTTTCAAAACGATTTCAATGATTTAGTGGTCTTATATTATGATCAAATTGATGAATTTATACTATTTTTATGATGAATTACCTATGAATCCATGAATTCCCTATGAATCCATGAATTCCCCTATTTTTGTTAAATTGGATCTCAAAGTGTGGGTAATGATTGATGTTGGTGAATTGTGATTGAATTATGCATGTAGAAGTTAATATAATTGAACTTTATGAACATCCATTTCCAAGGAAGTGATACAAGATGTAATTATGAATTGTGATCTAGGGTTCTTGAAGGACAATTTATGAGAATTGTACACGAATATGAGAATTGTGCATGTGAATGTGAAAACTTTGAGAGTGAAGGGTCTTTGATGATAATATTGTGGTTGTGTCATTGAAAGGACAATCACACACACACACCATGCATGAACATGAATATGATGTAACTAAGGTGTTATTGAAAGGCTATTTCTCATATGCACCCGTACACATGACTATGAATGTATGTTTATGACTATGATAATATTATTGTGTTGATTGAAAGACTATTCTCATGAAAGCACATGATCATAATGTGAAAGTTTTACTCACATGGATATGATGGTTCTTAGGTTGAAAGTACATTCTCACCTATTGAATCTAGGAGCTAGTTTATGAGTTGTGTTGGATGAAGGGTAAGATGCTCCTTCATGTATGTAAATTCAATTCAAGATTTAACATCTAATTTTGGGAAATAATTCTTAGCACCGAAAGGATATGGAATATAAGGTAGATGCCCTCCCGTCAATTCAATAGGCCGGGTTTTCTAATATAGTCTCATGAGATGGAAGATCCCCCGTCACTACAATAGGTTTGGGGTTTCTAGAATCAATCTCCCTATCCCGTAACTATGTGCCCACATAGGACTTTAGCTAGTGGATCCACCTAAAATCTAATACATTTAGTCCTACCTTATGCAAGTAGGACATCTCTTTTCGGTGAGGGACATGACACCGGATTCCATGTAGCTCATATGGTCTATGTCGATTAACGTTATTTTCCCTCCATGACAAGAATATGAACTATGATAAGAACATGAACATGAGCTACCACTTATGACTTCTCAAGAAGATCTACTTAGTGTGTATGGGGGTATGGTACTTCATTCATGCATGGCACAAGTGGACTTTGAAAGGGCTATAGGGTGGTTCTCTTATGCTATGATGATTTATGAATTATGTATGTTAAATGGATTGTTGCTATGAATGACTTCCCTTATATTCAAGTTAATGAACATGAATATTTCCTTGTCTATGAGTATTGACTATGATAAGGTCCAATTATGATATGTATGACTATGGTGGCCTAAAAGGAGTACTTAGTGTGGGTGGTATTATGGGATGCCAATCAGACATTGCACAAGTATAACTTAGGGTTACTAAAGAGATGGTTCTATTATGTTATAATGATTTACATGATGAATATTCTATGACTTGTGTTTTACACTAAAAGTGCATGGTGATTCTCAAACTTGGAAAATGAATACTTCTCAACTAAAATGTCCCTTTTTAGCATGATTTCAAGGATTTTGTGTATGGCTATCATACTTGGTGCATTTTTGTACTAACCCATATTTCTTCTACATTTTCTACAAAGTGTAGGTTCCGGCGTTTGAGGTGATATTCCTTCTTGAATAAAACTTGTATTGATTCTCTCCAAGAGTTGTGGTGAGTCCTGGGAGGGCATGAAGAAGGACATTGCAGATTTTGTGGCTCAATGTCCAAACTGCCAGCGAGTCAAAGTAGAGCACCAAAAGCCGAGAGGTTATATGCAGTGTATGGAGCTTCCAACTTGGAAGTGGGACATGATCAACATGGATTTATTCACTGGTTTGCCTCGTTCGATTCGTAAGTTTGACTCCATATGGGTAATAGTTGATAGACTCACCAAGTCAGCACATTTCTTGTCAATTAAGACTGATTATACACCTGAAGAGTATGCAAAGTTATATATTAAAGAGATAGTTCGACTACATGGGGTTCCAATCTCTATTATATCTGATCGAAGAGCTCAATTCACTGCAAAGTTTTGGAAATCATTCCAAAAGGGTTTTGGAACACAAGTGAATTTAAGTACAGCCTTCCACCCTCAAACGGATGGTCAAGCAGAACGCACAATTCAAACACTTGAGGATATGCTTCGAGCTTGTGTCTTAGACTTCAAAGGTAGCTGGGATGATCATTTGCCACTTATTGAGTTTGCCTACAATAATAGTTATCATTCTAGTATCAAAATGGCACCTTATGAAGCTTTTTATGGAAGGAAGTGCAGATCACCAATTGGCTGGTTTGAAGTAGGCGAAACTGCTTTATTTGGACCAGTCCTTGTTCTTCAAGCTATGGAAAAAGTTAAGGTGATACAACAACAGCTAGCAACAGCTCAAAGCCGACACAAATCATATGCAGATGTTAGAAGAAGAGGATTAGAGTTTTCTATAGGAGATTGGGTGTTCTTGAAAGTATCGC
>JAJOOO010020466.1:0-37761 GCA_029582685.1 Solanum piurae
ATTTAATACCATATTTTAAACATATATATTTGCCCACGTGGACATAAAAAATAATGCAAAATTATAAATAGTAATGTGTCCACGTGGGCACATATATACCTTTAAAATACACTATTAAATAGTTCAGGGGGTAAAAAATACGGTATTAAATAGTCTATGGAGGTAATAGGTCCTTATGAAAGTTTAGTATCGCAACAACAAATCCGACCAAAGTTGGGGTATTTTTCAGACCCTTATCCCTAAAATTAATTGAGGTATGCTCAAGTTGATCCAAACATCACGCTTATAAAATACTCAACAGATCAAATTATGATTTTTTAAAACTATCGAGTTACATATTATTGCGTAGAACATCCTTAATTTGTAAATATTAATTCATTATACAAAAGTTAAAGAAATCTTCTAAGTACATCTCAATTTATGTAACACAATTAAATTTTGAGAGTTGATCAATTTTTTTATTTAATTGAAATATTTTAATATTTTTTTAAAATATTTTAAGTTGTTAATTATATAGTAATGTATAATACTTTTTATGTTATTTTTAAATACAAATATTTTATTTCAAAAAACATCGATCTCAAGGTCAAAGTATAAAAAATTAATTCTCAAAAGCTTCATTATGTCAAATAAATTGAGATGAAACTTGGAAGGACTAATAGAATTTAAAACAAAATAGGTTATACCATGGAAAAAATTAAAAAGTAATCGATGGTACAAATAATAATCGAGACAATAATTAAAAATATATTTTTTATAAAAATTGCAATTTGTGGTGAAGCATAAAGAAAAGGGTTGTGGATTTAAACGTTGGCCGGCAATTGTGCACCATAAGGACATGTGTACAGCCGCAATATTGAATTTATCTGACGACCAACTTCTACTTTGACAAATCAAATAATATTCAGTATGAGACTAACATGGAACATATACAAAATAACAAACATGCATGCAATACATATATAAATAAATAAATTAGTACTCCCTATTAAATACTAACAAATATATTTATATAAAAATACGTAAAACCAGAAAGAAAGTGCATGTTCAAATTAAGTACTCCCTCCGTGGTACCTTTTGACTTAGTATGGTGTATAAGGAAAAAAGGGAAAAAAAATAAAATTTATAGCGTAAAACAATTCTTAGATGTTTGTGTGTCTGAGAATCATTTCATTAAGGGTAAAAGAGAAATTTTAAGGTTAAATTTTTTCTAATTATAGAGAGGAGACATTCGTTTTGGGACGGAATAAAAAAAAGAGTGTCGTATAAAATGGGATATGTGGCACCCTTTTACTTGGTATGGTGTATAAGATAAACAATTGAAACTTATAGCTTAAAACAATTCTTAGATAATTGTGTGCCTGAGAATCATTTCATTAAGAGTAAATTAATGAATTTTAAAGTTAAATTATTTTTAATTATAGTAAGGAGACATTCGTTTTAGGACGGAATAAAAAAGAAAGAGTGTCATATAAAATGGAACAGATAAGTACGTCAAAAGTTGTTATTTGATTTATTGGTATTTTTATCATATATATTGGTCAATTGTCAACCTTTGACTTTAATTCCTTGAGGGCTCGTCAAACTTATCCTTCTATAAATACCCATACATGCAACGTTCTCTCATCACTCTTCAATCGTTTTGTTTTTCCATTTACTAATCAAACTTGAAAATTCATTATATATTGAGAGAGAGAGAAAAAACATGGAATTCATCCAATTTGCAAGTATGTTAAGCATGGTCACAATTTTGATTGTGTTATGTAAAGTTTTATATTCTTGGTGGATTATGCCTAAACTCATGTATAGGAAACTTAAGGCAAATGGTTTTGAGGGACCAACACCTAATTTTCCACTTGGGAATATTAATGACATGAAGAAAGAGCTAATGATGAAGAGAACTTCTTCATCTTCTTCTGTTAATGATATTAGCCATGATATTCATTCATTAGCATTTCCTTACTTTGCTACATGGCAGAAATTGCATGGTACGTACACTTTTTAGCTTCTTGACATGGAGTATAATATATACTATAATGCATGTTTTATTCTTCAACAACATATTTGACGTAACTGGTAAAATTATTGTCATATGACCAAGAGGTCATTGTTCGAGCTGTGAAAACAACCTCTTGCATAAATACCGAGTAAGGTTGTGTACAATAGACCTTTCTTGGTCCAGCTCTTTCCCGGACCCCAAGCATAGCAGAAGTTTAGTGTACCGGATTAACCTTTATCATATACAATATATCTTTGCTAAAGCTACTGAGTTCGGATATTTAATATAACACGTATATAATGTCAGAGCTAAAGCTACTGAATTCAGCTGAACACATAGCTTATTATACTATACATCCATCCCTAATTGATTCTTTGAGATGAAATTTTATGTAGCTACATTCTTACATGTAGTGTAAGTGAAATAGTGTTTATAATTTTATTAATTTTTGCAGGAAAAGTATTTACATACTGGCTAGGAACAGAACCATTTGTCTACATTGCAGACCCAGAATTTATCAAGAAGATGTCTGCTGGAGTTATGGGTAAAAGTTGGGGAAAACCAACAGTGTTTAAGAAGGATAGAAAAGCCATGTTTGGGAAAGGACTTGTTATGGTAGAAGGAGATGAATGGGTTAGACATAGGCATATTATTACTCCTGCTTTTACCACAGCCAACGTGAAGGTAAAATTCTTAATTAACTATGTTTGCACTTATTTATTTCTCATTGAAGCACATTTTTGTAGTATATATTAATTAGGAAATATCACATGATGGGAGACATAAATCAGTTTTCATATCTGGCTCCACAAAAAGTAACATGACATTAAAACTCAAATTGGCAAATGTTATGTCTATCATACATCATAAGATAAGGATTTAACTTGCCTACAATATTATCATACTAATAGTGTAAGTAATTTTTGCTTTAATCTGCTTTATGTTATCTTTTAGATGACCTGATAATATATATTTTTTTAAAATACACTATACTTATCATTATATACAATTAACGTATTAGCTAGCAAGTTATAGGGACACCATAACAACCAATTTTTACACTTAATACCCCATTTCCATGAAATTGTATTAATTTTAATTTGGTTTTTAGGGCATGGCAAGCTTAATGGCGGATTCCGCCACACACATGCTAGACCGTTGGGCTACACTCATCGATTCCGGGAACGTGGAAATCGATGTAGAGTCCGAAATCATAAATACAGCAGGAGAAATCATCGCAAAGACGAGCTTTGGCATTAGCTACGAAGAATGCGAAAAAGTATTCAAAAAATTAAGAAACATGCAAGTCACACTCTTCAAGTCTACGCGTTATGTAGGGGTACCGTACGGAAACCAAATAATGTGTCTAAAAGAGACCTTAAAAGCAAATAATCTAGGCAAGGAGATTGATTTGCTCCTCATTTCAATTATTGAGGAGCGAAAAAAGACAAGTGTTGATCGTGCAGAGCACGATCTTCTGAGTCTTTTACTAGCGGGGAATGGGAGGATGTTGAGTACGAGGGAAATGGTGGATGAATGTAAAACGTTTTTCTTCGGAGGACATGAGACCACCGCGCTAGCACTGGCGTGGACTTTGCTGCTGCTGGCACAGCATCCAGACTGGCAAACTCAGCTCAGAGAGGAAATCAAACAAGTGATGGGTGATGGTGAAATAGATGTCGCTAAGCTTGCTGGTCTTAGGAAGGTAAGCTAATCATTCTCTTTATCAAGTACTAATCTAATATAATTGTTGTCGACACCCAATTTTAACCCGTTCAGAGGCACGGCAATTGTCTCTAGTTTTTACTTCAACACCTACGTGAGTGTGACGGAAACATAAATTTTGAGTTCATATTTTTGTGATACAAAAGGTATCTTGCATAAATTATTAGTTATCCACCTTATTAAAAATATTTGTCCTAAATTATTTGTTAATTTAATTATCTTTTCTATTTTATCCTTATAAATAATTCTTTTTTTTGAATTAACAAACAAGTGAGTAAGGTCCAAAAATGTTTGTTTAAAAGATAAATTAGTAAAATTAGCCTTTTTATTTATTTATGATTCTTTAAAAGGTGTATAAAAAGGAAAGGTCGAAGAGGGAATACCAAAATTTTAGGGGACGGCTTAGGAGTCCCAAAAAATATTTGGTCGGGGGTCAACATGCATGTTTAAGGTTCAATTCAAATATCAAAATCACAAATACCAGTGAACAGTGAAAACAACAATTAATGACACAGACAGAAGAATATTCCAAGGATTTGGGATTGGGACAATAAATTACGTGGTGGAAGCTAAACTATATGAGACTTGGTCTTATTTGCTTTACATGTGTCAATTCCCTATATGCACCTAAATGTGGCTTCCAGCTGGTTAACAATTCATCACTCACCGGCCACACCTCAACTCTAAAGCCAATTGTAACACATTTTTTTAACTTTATTTTTAAAAAATATTACTGATTTATAGACACAAATTGTTTCCTTTTAACACGAAAGAAAAAATAAATCAAATATTCAAGATTTATTTATTTGGAGATATGGTGTTGACTTTTTCGAAACGTATATTTAATGCAGATGGGATGGGTGATGAATGAAGTACTAAGATTATACTCACCAGCACCAAATGTACAAAGGCAAGCTAGAGAAGACATTCAAGTGGATGACTTGGTCATTCCTAATGGAACAAATATGTGGATTGATGTGGTGTCCATGCATCATGACAAGACACTTTGGGGTGAAGATGTGAATGAATTCAAACCAGAGAGGTTTAAGGATGACATCCATGGTGGATGTAAACATAAGATGGGATTTATGCCTTTTGGTTTTGGAGGAAGGATGTGCATTGGTAGGAATTTGACTATGATGGAGTACAAGATTGTCTTGTCTTTAATCTTGACAAGGTTCTCCTTTTCCATTTCACCCAACTATAAACACTGTCCCTCTATCATGCTTTCTCTTAGACCCACACTAGGATTACCTCTTATACTCCAACCACTTTAATTTACCATATTAGAATAATCAATAAACTAGTACCTAGTTAAGCTCTGAGAGCAGCCAAATCTGTCTGAATTTTGTTTTTGTACTCTACTATACTCTTGCTTTTAAAAAAAAAAAAACTTTACACGGGAGAATTGAGGCGCAATGGCTTACAGAATTATACCTCTTTTACCATGAGTCGAATTCATGTACTGATTATATCATCAAAGTGAAATACATAACAGTTGAATACCTACTCATGACAAGAGATACTGAGAGAGTGAGCATAACAAATGAATATTAAGTTATTGAATCATAAACGAACATACGGTGCAACCAAGTGATCAATAAACTGAGAGAAGTATAAGATTTCAAGTTCCAACAAAACGAAAGATACTAGATAACTTCTTTCCATTAGTATAAACCTTAGTAGCCAGAACTAACGACAGTTGTATTGATGAGAGGTTGAAGTACCCAATGAAATAATCAAAGTGCGCAAAAGCAATCCAGACACCATCGTCCTCACCAAACAAACAAACAAACAAACAAAAGGATATTACAAATGAACATGAGAAGAAATGAAGCAGGTCAAACCCATCCAACCTAACTGCAACCAATTAACTATGGACTCTATAGGTCGGACGTTTTCCTTTCTTTTACTACCGTTTTACTACTAAATTCGGTCGGGTAAAGCTCATACTGAACACTATGGAAGGAAAATAAGGATAAAGGGTCCATTTGGGCAGAAGTGAAATACACACTCAAAAGAAATATAACAAACTTTTCAAGGAGTAACCTTGTGAATATAACGTGATTCCATTTGTACAGCTTTTTTGAAAGAAATTATCCGAAAGCCCTATGGTTTCCACATCCAAACTTCTACATGACATCTGTTCTAAATACAGAGTAAGATAAGTAGTGATATGAGTCCAAAAAAATGAATGAACTCAGCGAACACGGCCAAGCTTTGGAACATGAATGACAAGTGTAATCTCACACCAGAAATCCACTTATATAACCGTATTCTGAATGTTGTGGTTGAATGTCCATGGAAACCATAAATACCCAGATACACAACAAAAGTTCACATGGAGCTAAGGCGGTGCGAGATCACCTCTATACAAAGTTTAAATTACATAGTTTAGACATGCAATCCTGCTTCTAAGTAGGACTGAAGAAAACAAACTAGATGAATATTGGAAAGAGAGAATTTTATTCAACATTGCACGGTGCCATAAGTGATCATGTTTTTTTATGCAGAACTCCGTTCACATCCTCTCTTTCTCTCGTATTCTACTAAATTTTGTGCGCTCACTGAACAAAAACTAAAAAAGAGGTAGTGACGATGGAAATCGTACTTGCATCCACTGTTTCTCATATACCACCAAGTGGCTCCATCCTATCTGATCGAGCAAAGAGAGCTTTAGTTCATAAAACTTCTTCTTGGGTGGGTTACCATCATCTTGTATCATGTCATTTAGAACCTGATGTAACAAGTCAGCAATTAATCATTTTTTAAAATAAATAAGATCCTGTAATTACATGAGCTAACCAGTGTTATAAAAATGCATGCATTCCAAGTTCAAGATATGAACGACTGTTATAGCGAGCAAGAATGAGAGAGAAGTTCAATCATCTAACCGAGAAAATAATGAATACATAGCGTACTGATGCACTAATTAAAATTTGCAGCATTTACAAAATGCTCAAAAGTAGTTGTACCTTAAGTGCGGTTCCAAGTCTTCCATGATGCCTCTCACGGAAAACCGAAAGTATGCCATATTTAGAGGACTTCAGATCCACCCATTTCTTTAGCTCTTTGAAGTTCTCTTCAAACATATCTGCCTTATATGCAGTGCTTTCACCCTACCACAGCCATAATCACCTCATTAGGCACTCAAAAAAAAAAAAAAAAAAAAAATAAAGAAGAATCCCTGGGCACTTCATGCAACAGTTTTTGTGCATAATCAATTATAACTGAATGCAGAATGTGTAATGCACCTTGCACAAAGACAAACTGACGTTTAAAATCAAACAAATCCACGGTAATCCATTCTAGCAGATATGCTAGAAGTGAAATGCCTGAATGAAGTCTCAGGAGCTACACAAAATGAACAAACCACTTCCGTCCAGCTTATTCCTCTTTTGTTGGACAAATATCTAATGGCCTATATTATTGCTTTTAAGTTCCAGAACTCATAAAGATTAAGCTTTTTAAGAAAAGCACTTTTCATTCAAAGGCCAATCTTTATTCCTATTTGCATTGGCAATCATCTCAGCAGTAAGCATCTATGTTGCTCGGACTCTTCAAAAATGTCAACAGGTGCGTGTCGGATTCTCCAAAAATAGTGTGTTTTTGGAGAATTTGACACGGGTGCGGCATCGAAAGTGAAGAGTCCACGTAACTTAGGTCAGTTCAAGAGCAAGGATAGAAGGTCCATCGCTCCATTAAAGAGTCATTACCTTCAATGTTTCAAGCTCAGCCAAAGCCAATCCCTTCTGGTAGAGTGCTTCAGTTAACTGGTCACGGGTCGTCTCCATCTTCTTCTTCAGTTTCTGTCAAATGGAGTAGACGGTTGTTATGACTAGTTTCTTGGCAGAAAAAGCTGTTCTGCTGAGATGTAAGAACAAATCCAGCAGTCCAGGTTTTTACAGTTAGCAGAAGGTGAAAAGGATAGAAAGTATCGACACGACAACATTAACTGCTACGATAACTACTTTTCTTCAATTGAAATTGTAACAGAGGTAAAAATACCAAAAGATGAACACTCACTTCTGTTGCCTCATCTTCTGGATCACTTCTGAGGGCACAATATTTTGCCAATTCATCTCTATCGATGCTAGCAGCAACCTCGTCTGCTGCACTGATTATCTGGAGAAAGCACATGCCTTGGAATCATGAAATCCATGAACACTTAGATTATATGGAAAGACTGAAAATCAATTCAAGTATTTGTCGCCCATCTGAGAAAATAGGTTTACCACCAATTTGTTTGACCTACTTAATCTGTGTCTTCCAAAAGAAATTGACCACTCTCCTCTCCAAATGAAGCACATCCTCACAAAGAAACTCTAAATAAAACACTTTCTTTCTTAGTACTCTTTTTAAGATTTCTAGCACCTTCTCCAATCATATCACTTGCATCCCTGCGAACAAATTAGTGGACGCTCAAAGTTTCTTTTCTACTTGGTACTTGCCCATTCCTGCTCTGATAGAAGAACAAGATGGAATTATGGAATCACATACAACCTAAGTGGCAGCACAGATTTTAACACCTTGTGCAAGTATCAGCAGTTACTCTATCTGTTCCCAACTCTAGTGATAGGGAAACTGTATAGCCAGATCAGAACAGCCGTTCACAGTTAAATTGTCAAACAGAAAGCATCTTCAGACTAAGCTCTATCACTTTTTTTTGGAGGGGGAGGAGGTTACAAGGACCTTTTAGCCATATAATAATAGCTAACAAGTTATTTTCCTAACGTAGTTCCAAGTTAAATTGTTCTTCCTTGCTTTGAAACTTTTAGTATCTCAATAGAATTATTCAATGTTACAAGTTGTTTGTAAGAGATTGATGATTCTACGAGAATATTTATGAAAGACTTTCATTTGCTCCTCTTCGATGGAAGTTTGATGACACACTTTACTGATATATCGGTTAATTCGATTTTGTGGTTCAATTCGTTGAATGGATCTAAAATAGGAGCCAGTTCGACATAAAGCTTTTGAAAACGCAGTGCACACAAGTAAATAAGGAACAAAATGAATACAGAGATTAAACGAGCATCCCACACCACATAGGCTTTCCCCCAAAAAAAACCAGTAACTAAGATAAACAACGGAGATAAAGCACCTATTTCTGTACCGGTTCCGGAAAAGCGAAGAAAAAAGGGATGCTTTGCTAATAGGAACAAAAAAGTGTGTACAAGAATACTCATCCAAGCCGCAGGAACATGTTCATATAGAATGGTGCTACCTGAAGACTTAAATGATGGCAATCATTGTTGAGAACAACTGAGATCCAATTGCAAAAGGTAAATTTAAGACCATGTTTCCTAACAAGTGCCATGGAAAAAAGTTCATTTTTCAGATAAATACTTTCTGGAATATGTTTCTTGGTGTTTGGCTGGTAAACTAAAAAATACTCCCTCTGATTCAATTTGTTTGTCCTACTTTCCTTTTTAGTCCGTTTCAACTCTCTAATTCCAACTTTACACATGGCATGTTTTAAGACCACAAGATTAAAGGGCATTTTGATGCATTTGACATATCTTTATTATTATATTTTTGAAATTGTTTTTCATATCTTCAATTTAATACCACAAGATTCAAAAGTCTTCTTTAGTTTTTTTAAACTTCGTGCCAAGTCAAAATATGACGACCAAATTGAAACGGACGGAGTAACAACAATAACATACCCAGTGTAATACTTGTGGTTTGGGGAGGATGGTGTGTATGCAGTCTTACCCCTACTTTGTGAAGGTAGAGAGGCTGTTTAGGTTACTGAAAAATAATTTCTGGGAAAGTAATTTATTGAAGAATGATAAGAACATCTGCAAATCAGATAATATTTTAATAAAACATTTACTACCTTTGTTCTATTTAATATATGGTGGTGTTTAACTAGGTGAAGGAAAATAAGACCTTCGGCACACACCAAAAGTAACTTTAGAACTTCTGGCTTTAAATATGACAATGTAACAACCAGAACCCAAGTTTCGAGAATATGTACTCTTTTGTGTTATGATGCTTTGGTTAGCTCCGTATTGTATTTAGGACTTAGTGGGATAGTTCAGTTCAGAACCCAAAGGACTCGGGAAGGTTCTTAAACAAGGTTGAGATTTAGAAAGCTTAAAAGCCAACTTTGCAAACCCGACCCCTCTTTTTGAACTTTAGATGCCATTGAGCAATTCGAGACTTTGTACAAGTTTATAACATGTTTTGGGACTTGTTGTCATTCTCGCGTTTGGACCCGAGGAGCTCGGAGGTGTTTCAGCACCTTAGTGGGCATTTGGAATTGGCAGACCTTTGCTGGTGATCGGTGCCTCCTAAGTAACTGCAAGATGCAATTGCAAAGCTCAGGCGGGCAAAACATTGCGATCACAAGGAAGGGTATGCGACTGTGAGGAGAGTGACCGCAATCACAAAAGGTAAGCTGGCAGGGTCCTGCGATCGTGAAGAGGCCCTGTAGCTATAATTAGCAGATTTTCAAATTCTCGAATCAGTTCAAGTCTGATTTTGGAGGTTTTGAGGCGATGTTGGCTTGCAATTTGGGGAATCAAAAGGTGGAATTTCGTCCTAAAAATCTAGGTATCGATTTCCAACACTACCCTAATGTAAATATTTTCTGGAACACATAACATACATGGAAATAAAAAAGCAAAGCTACGCTCTCAAAAGTTCAATTACAACCATTAATATACTAAACAGATTTACACTGGTTAACAAGTCGCATGATCCCAGAAAGAGCAAATTGAGGTATATACTTCAAAACTATTTTACCTCTGTGAAATGATGGAATTTATCCTCAATATTGCTCCAAGAAAGCACGCCTTCCAGTATTTTTGCAAGCAAAGGAGTGTAATTAGGGTACTCTGACTGCAAAGTAAATTGAAAAAATAAAAAAGTAAAACAACATTGTCATACATGGTGAGCATATAAATAGATAGAGCAAGAATCAGTGCAAAAGGAATGATAAAAGGGAAATTCCACAGAAGTCTGGAAAGAACATGAAAAAGATCAAACGGTCACACATTTTAACGGTAAATACTCTTTCTATTACTAGAAAAATAAAATTAAGAGATTCCCGTTAAAAGAAGAGGCAGCACAAAGTTGGCACACAAAACAAAACAAAGTAGTCAAAATCAGACGTCTGACACAAGAGGTAAAGGCGAAAAACAACATGAAGCTGACAGAGAACTGCACAGAACCTCATCAACCCTTTCTGCACACTCTTCCCTTACACCAGTAGAGTAGGGCCCCGAGACTTTTTTACTCCAAATTGAAATAACGCAGAGTTTTTAGTTTTGCAGACTTCAGAACATTATGTAGAAGTTGCAAGTTTTCAGCAGGTAGAAATGGGCTTTGCTTAATCTATTCTGAGTTAGTACCTTTCAGTGTCAATTGATACCCCACATCCAGTTTATTAGCTAACAAGTTAGGCCTTCAAAGCAGTTATTGTCACCTCCTTAGAACAATTTAACAATTACCTTAAGTGACTGAGATAACTTTCTCCATTCAGCACATTCCTCATCTGTGCCTTGATTCAAGCTAGCAAGAATCTTTATTTTAGCATCACGGACCTGATTGACAAAAGGAAAGCTACATTAGGCATGTCAAATACTAGAGAACGTAAATGATTGATAGCAGAAAGATACTTTTTTAAGAAAACTACCCAGTATACAAACAGTTGAAAAGCAGAAGCAGCTTATACTCAGTAATTCCATAAGTTAATACCAAAATAATCTGTGTTTTCCCCTTCAGTATGGTGGTGTACTATTTATCTTGTTAGGAAGGAGAATAAAGGTTATATAACAACTTCTAATTGATACAACATCTAACCAGATATTGCATGCATGAAGATATTTCTCCAACTCCAGGAAGAAAAAAAAAAGCAATAGATGAAACAAGAACCAGAATAGCACAAATAGAAATGACTTCACTCAATGAAAAGTGTTAAGCAAAGTGACCTCCTGTATGAACACACTTAACTAAATTACTTGCCGACATTAGGATTTGATAAATAAATATGAATACCTCTTCTTCTAGTCTTTCTGAGACAGACTTGGTGTCACTCGAACTTTTTCCTTTGTCCTCATCAAGCTGAAAAGAAAATATCGTTCATTGAATCCAGAAAGACCCAAGCACACACTCTGAAATGAAAGAGATAATCTGTGTATTGCAGAAGATAAATCTAGACAGAAGGATACAAGGGAAAACCTTAATTGGTGGCACAATATAAGATATTTGATAAGAAGCAGGATTCTTCTGAAGACTTTTTCCCCCTTCATATGAGATTGGGCCAAACAATACAGATCCTTCACGGGAATTCTGCAAGTAGATTATATAAATCATACAATGACCAGGACACATAAAGGACAGCTCACAGAAATGGGATGACAGGATGACAAGTTCTGAGTTAAGCGATAGAAAAGAATTTTGGTAGGACAAACCTTTGGGAGCTTGTCCTTCGCTGGAGGACCCACATAGAATGCTTCTTTCACTCTACAAATATCAAGATGTAAAACAATACACGTGGTGATACAACAGCAAGAAAAAGATAACCGTCATAAATTGGACTAAACTTACCCTGGAACTAGATCTGAAGAGTTGAAGGAACCATCACCCGTTAGTGGGCCATCAGGTTGAGAATAGAAGTTCAACCGAACAATTTCCTATACAAAAAACTTAAGCATCAACAAACAAAAACTTTGAAGAGTGTCAACTGTCAAGCAGTATGGAACTAATTAAGTTGCTTGCCCCTCGGGCTTAGTTCAAGTGCAAAGGTTGAGGGACTCGTGACTTAGGTTATAGGTTGTTGCATCGTTTAAACTAAGTCTAGTATTTAAGTAGAGAAGGGTAGAGGGGTGTGCTCATTGTCTCGAGTTTCGCAGGTTGTGGTTGGTCCTAAGATTTGACCCCAGACGGATTTCTCGATCATTACAAAAAAGAAAAGAAGGTACAGATTAGTTTATACTTTAACAAGGTGATCATCAATTTCCTATTGTTGGAAAATGAAGGAAATAAATAGCCATCACCAAGCCTTAAATCCCAAACTAGTTGGAATCAGCACTTGAACCCTCAATCCATTCCAAACTTCTTTTCAATAACCATCATTTGGCCAAGTTAAGGTGAGTGTTGAGAGAGTATTAGAAAGTCAAGATGTACTTTGACTGGTCTTCTTACTTGACTGCTGCGGGCAAATACAAGAACTTTCAAAAGCAAGTCAAACCTCTTTAAACATGTAATCTTGAACATGTAAAGAAGGATAGCAACTACACAACTGCAAGGACCAATGCATCAAATAAAAGGAGATGTCTGCCTGCTTCTCAACTATTGATTAGTTCAGACTGAACAAATTTTGATCTGTAAAGAGTATAGCAGTGATAGCAGTGTACCTTTTCCTCCAATTTTCTTTCGATGAATAACACCAGTTGCTTCATCTTCTCTAGGTACTGTACATTGTCATGCCTGAACGACAGATATTACGAGCTGGTGAAGACTCATTCAAGCTAGCCAATTTGGCACGATCAATGTGTGTGAATCTCATAAGACAGCAAAAAAGAAACAAAGCATGGATTGGTTTCACATTACAATGTAATAATTGGGTGTTAGAAGAGTCACAAGAAAAAAGGTGTGCTGAGGCTAGAACAATCCCATTAAAGAAACATCATAGATAATTTCATTGGTAAATCAGTTTGCTTGGATTACAACCCTTTGTTGAGCTGTCAAAACTGGCCCCTAGTTTATCTATGTATTTGGCCTTTAAATTTTATCATCAGATTATCAGTAGATTCTATTCTCTTCTTTCCTTTCTCTCAGTCCTTGGTTCAGACTCAAGTAACTTTTGTCTACCGCTTGATGGCCATACCAGTGTTATTAAAAGCGCAAAAAAGCTGTAAGGTCCGTGGGGGCTTTAAGCGCAAAGTGCAAATAAAGTGTGGGCTTTAATGAAAAAATGCGCAAAGGGAGAAAAAATAAAATGTGTATGTTTAGTCCAAAACTAATAATTATAAACATGAATTAATAATTATAAACATGAATGACAAATATATGACCAAAGAAATTGAATTTTTTTAATGATAAAGTGAAATATCAATTGTTTAGTGTCACTTTTTCATAAGAGGCTCATTGACAAGGAAAAGTTTGTCTTAGAACTTTGATGACGGCACTGAAGCGCACATAAAGCAAGGCGAAGCGCTCAACACGTTTTGAGACTCGCTTTAGGGCCTAAGCGCGCTTAAAGCGTGCCTTTAGAAAATAAGAAGTGAAATATACTGATGCTATGATATCACCAAGACAAGTAACAGTTATTTACAGGTGTGAGACGCAATACACATAATATATGTCCATGTGTGGCAAAACAGCTCACCTCTTCTAACACACTAATTCTAGCATTCTAACACCAATGCTTAACTTTCTAACATATCCAAGGGTATTAAAAAAAAACCTACGTGGACACCACATCCAAGCCACCTCACTTAATACCTTATGTTTTACTTTCTAGTATAGAGATGCAACTTTTATGGTCTAAAACTCAAGCACAGATAACCTCATGTCCCAGGGTCAAAATGAGGAAGGAACCTTCGGCAATGAGTTATATATAAGTCAAAGAGATGCATGAGGAAAATAATCTGCACAATCTTGCAGCACATCAAATAAATAATGTTGGCGGCACTCACATACCTCAGATATAGCTGTACAGTATATTCACCCTTCGGAAGTTTGGAAGAATCTGGATAAACATCACCCTTAGCATGCACACGCTACAGAATGAAAGGAGAGGATAACAAGAAAAAATTGTCAGATTACATGTATATGATGATCACAAAACTCAACTTTTTTTAATAAGAAAAATGCTCAGCTTCATGATTACTATGAAACAAGTGAAATAATCTAGCATTGATAAGCTCACACAATTTGCATCCACCTGTTGAGTTAAACAAAATGCACAATGTGTTACATTTGTGGTTTAAATATATTCAAATCATGCATACTTACCCAAAAAAAATGTATCAACTATTACGCAAATATAGACGATTATGCTTTTCAAAGAATACGCTTTATGAAGAGTATTAAGGCTGTGAACTAGGTGCTCTGAATGAAGTACTCCATTTCTTTCTAAAAGTAGCTCAATTTTATACCAAGTTTTCTTGTCATCCTTCACCAATGATGTTTTTAGCTTTTGTAGGCTCTGGACCAATTGGTTCAGATATTTCCAGTTTTCACTTCACAGAAGCTCTGTCGCATTATGTAAGCTACATTTAAACATTGGAAAGAATTCTCCTTCCATTATTGATGAATTCCTTCAAAAATATTTCAGGTACTATTTCTTCTACACATTCAAGCACAGAAGGTCTCCTGATATACTCCACTCACAAAAAAATTAACAGATCGTTAATCCTGCTACAACCCACATATTTCTCAAAAGGTAATCTTTCTTGAGATACTCTTGTGTGTGTATTTTTTTATTTTTTTTGGGGGGGGAGAGTGGGGGAAGGAGCATACTTCAAGCCTAATCTACAGAATGCTTCCATATCAAAGAATATTTACTCTATACCTTATTCACATCTGATATCATATAAAACTGAGACTCAAATTTGTTATCATAGATTCGATTGTTAAGTAAGGGAATCTGAGGCTTCAATTCAGCATCATCCTCCAGTTTGAATTTGTAACTGTAAACATAAGAGCAGGAATGATTATTATTCAAAATGTAATCAAGCATCATATAACTAGTTTCAAGAGATCAAACCCACGTTAATGTAAGAGCCAGAATCTGTTTTCCTGAGGGCAATTTGTCCCGATCTGCTGAAAGCGCATGCAGTTTGCAATCAATTGGGCGATACGGAACTCTTATCTGAAATCATATTACAACAGGAAAAAGAGACCATGTAAGTATTTCACCTGCCTGAGGAAGTCAATCAAAGTGGCTAACATCCACAAGTTAAAGAAAAAATTTGACCTTGTTGAGCACAGCAGAAGGGACAAGTTTTTCAGTTGACAGAAGAGCTTCAGCATCAATCCTCACAGGTGCTTCGCTTCCATCAAGAAATACTTCCTCTTTGCTGATGTTTATACCACGGAATGCGATCTGAGAATTTCAACCAAAGACCCAAGCAAAGGCATCATCACTGTCTTATTTGTCTCCCAATATATTTAAGCAGCAAAGCGTAAAATTCTTCCAAGCACCTGTTCTCCAGAAACTCCAGATGATTGGATTGTCCAGGAGGGGGATGGAAATTTTAATCGTAAAAACATAATTACCATGTTGTTCAGGAGAGGATGGCCGGGTTTGAAACATAAATACCATTTTAAGAAGAAAGTGCTTAGTTTGCAGTGCATCTATGCTATCCTTCTTAATGGAGAAGGCAACAAGTAAGAATTCAACCTTCTGGATAATACAAGAAATTTTAAATTGCTATACTAACTACTCTGTCTTCCATTTTGCTACATATAAGATGCATGACTAGGGAACACAACTCAATGAACAATTATTCTGTGCAATTATCTGAAACTCTTTACTTAAATTAAGATAAAAAGAATTTATGGTACTTCAACTTTTTAACTGTTTTCTTCATTAACAGAACTCAATCCTCTTGACAAGTCAGCAACCTGACCTTACACAATTCAAATGGCAGGACTCCACATTAAGAAAATCTCTCCAGAACCAAAAGGAGGGTGTGAACAACTTTAATTGTTCAAAATCCCTCTCTTCTTAAGATTGGAAATGTTCGGTCCGAGAAAAAAAAAACGGATAGGGCAAAAAGAAGAAAAGAACAACAGCATGCCTCCTACTAAGATCCTTTGGTCATCGAAATTTAATAATTCAGAACAGAAATATAAATATAAGAACCAATTTCAGTTATGTCGTGCTCGAAAACAACTACCTCAAAATCAACAATAGTGGTTTCATGACTGCCTATGCCGCTGGACCAAAATTGGGCTATTGCTAGTTCCATTGTCTGACCACCCTCCACTCGAAACGCAAAGTTTTTGGATGAAGGTGATGAAAATGTGGCCACGCTTTCCCACTTAATGGGCCTTTGCAATGGGGAGAGCTGTAGATTACGAGCACGTGATTGAGGTTTTTTTTCACATCAGAACAACCCAATAAATCACGAGATATTTTACCTGAACAGTATCTATGAAGAATCTTCTAGCCGTATCAAACCCATATGTCCTCATGGTGGCCTCCACCCAGGTAGCACCAAATGGTACCTCAATAAATCTCCTTTCAATTTGGCCTGAACACAAGTGTACATGCAAAAAAGTTGACAATAACAAAGCAGTCAAAGGAAGAACATGCAACATCTACCTTGAAATGATTTTAAGTAAACAAAATGAAGGTTTTGTTTGTGTCATTTGATTTTTTGGCTTAAACCCTAACTCATTCACGTGGGGAATCTATACCCTGCTAAAATTTCTGCCACATTTTTATCCAACTTTTTCCTTTGGGTTCTTACCCCCAAAATGCATACCTGTTTACAACACATTATTGCAGTCAATATGAAGAAATAGATTCTCACCGAAAATCTGGTCCAGATAATACTAACACTATATCATCAGATTTTTATATTATCTGTAACAAAGTGCATCATGGAAATTACAGATTACCTGATTTTCCATGGTTTGCCGCTAAAGCTATCAGCAGCATAGATAGTTTTTATGAACTGCTCAATTTGTCTGAACATTATTAATTCAATTGTCATTTTTCAGTCTAATGTAGACCATTCAATTTGAGTAAATTAAGTACGAACTATTGAAAGAAGGATGCACATTTTCTTCAGACGAGAAACTCTACAGAACTGGCAGGACTATTGCTTCATGTGACTTGGCCGACAAGGCAATCTTCTATCAGCACCAAACCTTCAACAGAAGAGATAGTACTTGCAAAACCAACACTTCCAAGAAATATAATCAAGAACAGTTTTAATATTATTAGCAGCACTAGAAATAGAGTTCTTCAATCTTCCCCCATCCCTCCACAACTGATCCTCCCTCTCTCTTTCATGCACTCGCACCAAAATATATAAGTGCAATATAGTCCACACCCACCACTTAAAACACAGCCCCAGTAGTTGTTTCTCCAAACTTCAGCTGTACAAAGTTAAAATCCAAGCTTCTAAACTAGTTCGAATTCAGTAAAGGTGATCCAAATATTCCACAGAAGATAATCTGATGCTACAAAGTCCATTTGAAGAGCAAGAGATATGGTCCAGTGTCCAAGAGTGTGCTGGGGATAAAGCACCTGGCCCAGATGGTTTCACAATGGCCTTTTTCAAACACTGTTGGGAAGTAGTGAACACTGAGGTCATTGCTACTATTCAAAACTTCCATGAAAGAGACATATTTGAAAGAAGTTTCAATGCTACATATGTTGTGTTGATTCCCAAGAAGGTGAGAGCTAAAGAATTGAAAGATTTCAGGCATATTAGTCTTATAGGCAGCATCTACAAGATTATCTCAAAGTTGTTGACGGAGAGACTCAAAAAAGTGATGCACAAGCTGGTGGATGATCTACAAATGGCCTTTATAAAAGGGAGACAAATCATGGATGCCATTCTTATAGCCAATGAATGTGTTGACTCAAGAATCAGAAACAAAGAAACTGGTATCCTTTGCAAACTAGATATACAAAAGGCTTTTGATCACTTGAACTGGAATTTCTTACTTAGGACTATAAGATGAAATGGGTTTTGGAGAAAAATGGGTCAACTGGATCCACTATTGCATCAGCACCATCAAGTTCTCAATCCTAGTCAATGGCTCACCCGCTGGATTCTTCTCTTCTCAGAGAGGACTAAGGCAAGGGGACCCATTGTCCCCTTTTTTGTTCATCATGCCATGGAGAGTTTAAATGATATGATGAAAACTGCCCAATCAAAAAGCTGGATAACAGGCTTTAGAGTAGATTCAAGGGACGTCAATAACCTTGAAATCACTCATTTACGATACGCCGATGATACTTTAGTTCTGTGGAGCTGACAGAGGACAAATAAGATTTTTGAGGGTGATTTTCATTCTTTTTGTGGCTATATCTGGGGTCCACATTAACTGGAACAAGAGTTTCCTATATCCCATTGATGAGGTCCCTGACATTCACAACTTGGCTAACATTCTGGGAGGAAGAACTGATGTTCTGCCAACCATTTACCTTGGAATACCCCTTGGTGCCAAAAGCAACTCCAAAGATATCTGGAATGGAGTCATAGAGAAGTCCAAGAAAAAGTTGATTAATTGGAAGAGTCAATACTTATCCTTGGGTAATAGATTAATCTTGATTAACAGTGTGTTGGATGCATTAAAACTTATATGATGTCAATTTTTCGTGTTCCAACAAATGTGGTGGATAGAATAGATGCTCTTAGAAGAAACTTCCTTTGGCAAGGCAACTGTTATACCAGGAAGATACATTTGGTCAAATGGAAGACAGTGATCACCAGCAAAAAGTATGGCGGTATGGGAATCAAGAACCTGATAACTCAGAACCATAGTCTTTTGATGAATTGGTTATGGAGGCTCGCCTCAAATGAACAATCTCTTTGGAAAAAAGTAATTAGTCAAAAGTATGAAATGGGTGGGGAACGGACAACCAAGTTAGTCACTACACCTTATGGAGTCTGTCTATGGAGGTCTATCAGAAATTTGGGGGGAAAATTCATGATTAAGTGTAGTCATCAAGTGGGTAATGGTTTGAAAACATCTTTCTGGCAAGCCTGAATCAACAACAAGATGCCACGGAAGGAGAAGTCTGGGATGCTCATGGTTGGAATCTAAGCTTCTGAAGACACCTTAATGATAGGGAGATAGATAACTTGGCAGAATTCTACAACACTCTCAATCTATTCAAAGGCCCCTCCTCTCAGGAAGACAATCTTACATGGCAAGTGGATAAACAAGGGAGATTTTCAGTCAAGTCAGCTTACAAAGAATTCAACCATTCTAACAACCAGATTAATTGTTGACCAGGGAAACTAACTTGGAAAGTCAAAATTCCTCACAAAGTGGCTTGTTTCATTTGGCTCGTGGCCAGGAAAGCGGTCCTATCTCATGAAGGACTCAAGAAAAGGGGCTTCCACTTATGCTCTAAATGTTATATGTGCGGAGAAGAATCAGAGACAATCAACCGTCTTCTTTTACACTGCAAGTTAACTGGACAACTTTGGAGGATTTTCCTTAATATAAAAGGGATCATGTGGGTGATGCCAAGAGATACACTTGAAGTGTTGGAATGCTGGAACAAATATAGCACTCAGTCAGAACAGAAAGAAAGATAGAAGATTATCCCTGCTTGCATTTGGTGGACAGTTTGGAAAGAGAGAAATCAAAGGTGTTTTGAAGACAATCATAGCTCTATCCAAAAACTGAAGATGAACTGATGAAGTGCCTAGCACTTTCCTATTTTTGGTGTAAACATGAATATATGGAAGACATAGTCTTCTATTGATGTTCTAGTATCTTTGTAAGTAGGTTATAGCTTAGTACATCTTCCTATATTTCCTTGTAAGTATGGACAGCTGTAGTTTTTATGCAGCAAATAGTTATACAAAAAATGTTACCTTCTCAAAAAAAAAAAAGATGATCCAAATCTTAAAGACACGACATTTCCAATTAGAAAGAGATAAAAGTGGACTGGTACTTCGTTTTGGTAAACACAATTATAGGAGGGCATGCAACCTGTTGGCTCCCAGTTCTTTGGTTTAGTGGTAAGAGTGCAGGGTGTGGTATGTTAGTTAGGCACACATTACAGGTTCAAACCTGCAACAAACAAAAGCTTGGCATTTAAGTAGAGAAGGATATAGGGCGGGGCTCATTATCCAGAGACTTTTGAACCACGTGTCACTGGCGCTCAGGAATTTTCATTTACCAAGAAAGTGGGGGAGAGAGAAGGGATGGAACCTGTTGACCAAAATACATGCGCAAAGTGGATATGCCCCTAGGAGTCATATAAACTCATTGGCACAGGAGCTTCATGACGAACTTCTTTAAAATACAAAAATGAAATACAAACCTAAGTGGAGGATGGTAACAAACGAATTGGGGCAACATATAGTTCAATAAGAAACCAAGCGAAAATAAAACTAGTCAACTAATAGAACAAAATATGCTCTTCTCTCCGTGTTTGCTGTTCTTTTAAAGACGTGATGTTTTCAATTATAAAGGAATAAAAATGGATTGGTACTTAAAACAGAATGCAACGAAGCAAACGATCCATAAGACCAAGCAGACATCACCCTACTGTAATCCTGACACAGGTACCACTGAAGAGACAACAGTGAACAAATTGCACGAAAAAATTAGCAATATGATAATCACCTGGTACAAATGAAATTCCTTGGAAGGAAATTAGAGGGGGTCTACTCGTTACAATAGAGGGCTTTGTTATAGTCACTGGAATTCTGAAAAGTGGTCCTCGCCATGGTGCTTTGCTGTCTACGCCATATACTTCATAATAATGCAAGCCATCACTTAAATTGGTGGGGTCCACAACTATGCTGGAAGAATGAAGAGAAAAATATGTAAGTTTTTTCCCATAATGTACACCAATATAATCATCTAATCTCTTTTCTTGTTCTGTCTATACCCAGAATCATATCATGAGTTCAAATAAAAATCAACAACAACAACAGCATACCCAGTAAAATCCCACAAAGTGGGTTTGGGGAGGGTAGAGTGTACACAAACCTTACAAATATTAATGATTTGTTAAATCGACGCTAATCATATATATTCTATGTAAAGAGAAATTGGAGCTGTGGTAAATGGCAATAGCCATGACTTAATAGAAGAATTCCTGAACACGTAATACTCACTTCCTAGAGTAATAGAATAAACTATCACTATATCGACCATCCAAATAAGACACCAACATGACTGGTTCCAGTGACATATTTAAACTTCATCTCATATTAATTGGCAAAAAAAAAAGATGTTTTGTGCCAGAATAAGCTCTACAAATATATGGAGGAAAATAAGAAACCAAGCTAGCCCTTCACAAAACATGCCTACTCCTGAAACTGGTCACCAAAAACTTTGGTTAGGCTCAAAATTCAAATCTGATTTGAGACGTATAAATTATCATCACAGGACTCTCTTCATCAACAAATATTGACACATACCAGAAAATGTGAGAACTGATCAGGAACCACAACATCTTAACTGAAATTATCACATGAAAATGGATTTCACTTTCAAAGTAGGGAAACAAATTGATGTCTAGTCAAGCCAGTCATTTAATGACTGCCTTGGCACTGACCTACAACCAACCAAAGAAGCTTTTGTTGTTGCCTCAAAATTGATCATCTATACAAGCACAAAGAAAAATTGGCTAGGCATGAACCCAGTTTGAATATCCAAACTACATAGGTGAAAACAGGAACGGCATAAATATAAAACATAAAACAAGTGGTCCACAAGTTCTCCTTGGCACTTCCATGTGCATATGCAACATCAACTAACGTAAGGTTTCTTTTTCTCAAGATTTCAACAGTGAGACCCTCTTGAAGCAAGCGAAAAAGCACACCAGCTCTCGAAATCCATACTAACAAATAAGAGAACATTGTCTCTTCGCGTCATACTTAGCTATGGTAAAAGGATTTCATCCAGAATTATTTTGTTCACGTTCTCACTCCATCTTCGAAGCATCCTGCTTCCAAGCCTCCCTTGATTTGTCACAGTGATCTGATCTTCTGCTTGTAAGTAGCTCTTTCATCTCTTCGTGCTGTAAATTATTTCCAAATGGATTCTTGTTTGTGTCTTGTATACTTGAGCAATTGTTAGTTTCACTTTTTAGCAAGAGATACTAAAAACAAATTCGCTCTCAAGATATTGAAAATATTTAGGATGAACATCGAGAAGGATTTCATCCCAACACCACATATTCTGCCAAAAACTAATATTTTCCCTGTTTCCTGCTCTGCTGAACTACTTCCACCATTATGCTCTTCCATAAACAATGCCCGTAAGAAGATGTGATTAATTCTTCCCTCCACTCCATTATTTGATGCCAAAAATGATCTGGCTATCATTGTTCATCAAAGAGTCTACCTCATTAGTTCCATAGAGGGCCTTCTCGAGGACCCCTAGATTTCTGCCCATGTTTTCCATATGATATTGGGGATGTGATTACCTTCCAACTTATCAACGTGAGACCTTTTTGCCTCATCCTTTGAGCTGACAAGAAATTCCTTTGAAGTCTCTCAACTTCTTCAGTAACATATGCAGGAGAGAGCATAAGAAGTGGACTTAAGGTTGGATTTTCTATTACACACTCAAAATTGACATCTAAGAACAACAACATACCCAGTATAATCCCACAGCACTCACAATTGACACCATTGTGTGGAAAACTAACGAAATGATGTTACCAGCTAGCTCTTAAGGAGTTCCTGTGGTTATATGACATCAACTGGTTTTGAGGTTGGCTGATTAGGATACAATAGTTAAGGTCCTGCAGAGCAATCTATTTAATCATTTGTGCACTATCTTTTCAGTGTTGAAAGGCCACAAGTATGACCTGCTGCAACTAAAGTAGTAGCACATTGCTTAAAATATAAAGATGTTTCCAGCACTTCCCTCAGAATAATCAGCAGACAAGCAAACTGGAAAAAACCAACCCATCATTGAGGTAGAGCCACAAATCTTGTTGATAGCCAGCTAATACCCAAATTTGTGCATTTGGCAATTCAAAAGCAGTTATGAAAGATCACACATTCAGAGAGCTCAAAATGGACAGAGGAACTGGAAAAATAAGAAAATAAATTATTTATATTTAATCATCTAATCAGAATAGTTAGGATAGCTGAGTAACCTGAAGCTGCGCCCATTATGGGTGAGAAGGAGGTAGTCAGGAGCTCTCACCACTGCCTCTCCAGTAGAATGCAACTCAATGCACTCTTCAAAAGGAACCAATTGGTCTAAGTTATTTGCATCTTCATGGAACTTCGGTGCTATTTCCACTGTCCACTGAGGAAAGAATGTTATCAGCCTTCGAGGGGTAGCAATATAATTAAAAAAATATGTCCTTTCAGCTGGCTTTGCATTTAAAACAGATATGAGCAACTTCTTTTCTGCATCAATTTACTTAACATCATACAGAGAAGTAGCTCAAACCATTTTCAAGAATTTCATGTGTTCCCCTGAAATCAACAGATTCACTATCCCCATTGAATTCTACATTTCTCCATCACACACAATATGGTTTTATTCTGAAAACATACATTAAAAAGGAGGTAGAGACTCACAGCAAGATGACTAGTTACATAGTAATAAGGAACCATATGAACGCATCAAAGTTGACTGCCTTGACACTAAAAAGAATAGCACAAAAAAGATCTACTATTCGGCTTTGCCTCACTCTACCTGAAACATCGAAAACCTTTCTCCATTCAAAGCCCAGGTATCCACTAAATCGATTTGCAAAACTTTCATCCAGTCTGTTGGTCTTTTAAAGCTTAAGGCATACATAGATGCCTCCAGAAAGGTATAGAGGTTTCCACTTTCCACTGTGGCAACTCTACTCTACCTCTGTTCTTTTCTTTGACCGCAGTAGAGTATTAAAATGGCAACTTAAAAATAAGAATTCTAGTCTGGGTGTGGAAGAACTGCGAGGGTCGCGACAAAAAGAAGAAAGGATCACAGTCTGTTTTATCAGTGAAGTGATGCTGAAGTGGATAATCTGTGTAGAATTGTATCAACTTGTATTTATGGCAATGGCAAGGGGCTATGATAGCAATAGGCTGCTGTTTCTGTGGGAAACTTGTAGGCTCCAGGTATTTCTAGGATCACGACAAACAAAGAGACAGTGACCCGAGGCATTTGTGAAGCGTGTGTCTAAGTGTAAAGCTTAGGCACATGAATGAGAAGGAAAAGAATTTTGACAACCAACTGTCACAATCACATCTACAGAGTTCTAATTGTGATTTCTCTAATTTTGGATCTCACTTACAAGTGAATGCCATCGTTTAAGGTTCCAATAGAAAGAAGGACGAGAGTCAGTTTGGGGTAACTCAGTCCACCCAAAGAGATTGAAGCATGAGGTTAATATCTTAGATATCCAAGGTTAGACTCCCAGCGACAACATTTGGTATGAGCTCAATGGGTTGCATTTGGCAACTTGCTTGTGAACTGGACAGGTTACCTCATGAATTTGACGAGGTGCGCGAACTGACTGGCCCAGACACCATTGGAATAAATTTCAAGAAAAAACTCTAAATGGTGTGGTCTTGTATCTAATTTATTGGGTTAACTTCAACTACTATACAACAACAACTTGGGCTCAGACCCAAGCAAGCTGGATTGAGGGCCTGAGGCTATATGAATCCCAACTTCATTTAAGCCATTTCAAATTATCATCATACTACATAAAATAAAAGTGAAAAATAAGTTCTTTATATATATATATAAGTTCTCTAATATTTGGAACTACTATACATTATTAAAAAAGGAATATCCCAAAGGGTATTAGAGGAAGCCTTACTAATAAGACATTAAATCTTATCTAAACTAACTTGCCCCAGGCCCCAGGGTACTCAGAAACTCCAAAGATACCAAATAAATACTGTTGAACCTTCATAACAGATCATTGTCACACAAAAAATTATTCAGCCTGCATACAACACAACTACACCTCGACTTCAAACTAGTTGGGGTCCGCTATATGAATCTTTGGCATGCTTGACAAACAGAAGTTAGAGGATTAATCTCACCTCTGTAGATTGGTGACAATATAAAGGCTCCCTAAGGTAGATGCCTCGAGACGTAGCAGCTGCAAAAATAGCATTTCTGATCAGAATGAAAACATCCTTTGATCAGACCAGAAATAGTGGTGATAATGATACACACACTTTTTAAGTTAAAGCAACTGTTACATTACCCCTAAGAACCAAAAAGATAACAGTTATTCATCTTTGATAAACCTCCTTTATGTTCCGGAATTCACCATTTGTAAAAGCTTAGGGAAAATGGTTTGCGGCATCATGAAGGGTTACAAAGAAATACACACATGCACGAAACACAGATATGAGCATACACACATACATACACGAAGTTGGTTTGCTTGTGATGCCAGCCTGCTTAATTTTTACTTGATACCACACACAGGGAAGATTTTGCACCTTTTGCATGTACTCATAAGCCCTGCAACGATATTCAAGATATTAATCATAAACGGATCAATGGTCATGCTAAAGATCAAAAGTCACAAGGAAGCAGTAAACCTAACTTGTCAACTTGCATGAGTCCCTGTCCAGCGGTTAATTTTTCTTCTGGTAAAGCACCTACGGGTATAGATGTATTTTCAAGAGCCTTCCGTACAGTGTATGGACTAACAGGAATACCTTCCGCCTGCAGGTCACAGACTTCAGTCAAAAAGAAAACAAGAGAAACTGTATTAAAGGTCCAAAACATTTGAATTACCTTCATAGCACTGACGATTAAAGCCACACCTCCACAAGCAGATGGAGATGACATTGATGTTCCATTCATTAACATGCGTCTTTGAAGGGTCCATGTGGGCACAGGGGCCACAGCACCACCAGGGGCACTTATGGAGACACCAAGATCACCATCCACAGTGGGTCCCCGACTAGACCTGCAAACTCTTGGAGCTAATTTTGTACTCCAAACTCTAACTAGGAAAGAGGCACAAAGTATCCCAAAAGTTCCTAAATCTCGAATCGGAAAAGGGAGAAACCAATAAATAAGGTACATACCAGGTGTATTCAAGGCCTTCAGTAGGTGGCTCAACTAATAAGTGAGCACCAGCAGCCATAGCTGGAGAAACATATGCACCCACTCCAATTATGCTTGAACTGGTGCCACCAGGTGCACCCACAGTAGTCAAAGCTGGCCCATTATTGCCAGCACTACTGACAAATATTAGGCGGTGTTTGTTGACCACCTGAAATATTTCATCAGATGGTCAACCGATTAACAGATTTCTCATGCACTGAACTACCACAAAGTGATCATACAAAGGCAACGAACATTACCTCATTGACAAGGTAAACAAAGCGACCATAGTCTGGCAGCAGTGTAGGTTCTCCGTAACTCATATTGATGAGATCACATTTATGCTGTCCACAAAATAGAAGTATGCACATCTCAACAATGATTAAAAATCAACGTAGAAACTACCCGCAAAACCACAGTTTTTTATTGTCAATACACATCTAGTCGGAGAATTTTAAGTTGTCACTTGACAAGAATGAGAACCGCGGAGGTAATGTAGCGTCACATGACACTCACCGAGGTTGTTAGATGTCAGAGAGTCAGATATTATAAGACTGACATCAACTTGCATGTGTATGCCAAGCACAGGCATTTTAACCCAAAGTACTAGCCTTTACAGCAAGACTTCGCAATTCGCATCTTAGTCAATAAGAATAGTCCACTGTAAAAATATTTCTGATAAAATCTGACTTACTTAACCCACAAACCCGGCCCACAGTCTAAAACTAGGGACTAGCTCAACCACTGTAGAAAATTTGGGTTGGCTATGTTGCTCGGACTCTTCCAAAATGTCAATGAGTGCGTGTCGGATAAGCCAAAAGTAGTGTATTTTTGGTGAATCCGACACAGGTGCGGCTTCAAAAGTGAAAAGTCCGCTCAACTAAGGGTTGGTTCGACGATATCCGAATTCCATGCCAAAAGTTATTCCAGCTGAAAACCAGTTTTGAGACTTGAACAGCTGTACCAGTCTGCCCACAAATGGTTATTTGACCATTTAGAAAAATTATATCCTTCATGAACAGTGAATTTGACCACTTTTCTCACTCACCCTTCCCTTTCCTTGAAGAAATAAGTAGGCATTTGGCCATAGATTCCAAATATTTGTCACTTTTGTTAAAAATTAATCAGATGAAATTGTGTTTGGTTGTACTTTTTGCAAAGGATATTTGAAATACTGTTCATGCTTGAATGTACTTAAATACAACTTCAAAAGTGAAAAGTAAGTTGGACAAGGTTACAAGTTGTTCCCCAAATTTGAAATACAACTTCAAGTTGGATTTTGAAATTTTTGCGGCCAAACCAGTATTCACTATAAAGTGAAAAAAGAAAAAAAATGAATACTTTTTAGGGTCAAACGGGTTCTAAGTTTATTCATGATATGTTCCTATCACCTAAGAACTATATAAACCACAATCTCGAGAAAATAGCCAAATACCCCCTCAACCTATTACCCAATTCTCAACTACACACTAATACTTTACGGAGGTCCTATTACCCCTTTGAAGTATTTTAAACAAAGATATTAACACCCTTAAGTGTTGATGTGGCACAGCAAGTGTGTTTACTTTCCTGAAGGCAAGTGAAGGCAAATAAATAAGCCAAAATTATATGATTTGACAACTATCATTTCTTAATTGAATTCAATATAATTAATAAATAAATTTAATCAATTACAATCACATACTCTCTCTCTCTAACCATTTCCCTCCTTTAAAAATTACACCTCTGCAATTAAATTTTAACATAGTTCCCATGGCAAGCAAGTATACAATATTTTATTTTATTTAATTTATTTTCACTTTTAATCCACAACGAACTTTTTCATGACCAACCCCTTCGAATCTTTCCTAAAAATAGACATCATAACCAAAATAAAGTTAATGATAATTCTTTAATTTCTTCACCTCAATGGAAAATACTTTCAATCCGACATTGGAAAATGATATTACAGCTTCTGCTACAGAAATCTTTTCGATTATAGTAGCAGCCCAAGTTTCTTAATTGGAACTGAAAGTGGGTTTTAGAATTTGAAATTTATGAGTTTCTTGATTGGAATTGAAAGTGGGTATTAGAATTTGAAATTTGGCAAGGAAAATTTCATCTTCAAATCTATCAAAAAAAACAACGGGAGAACCAAGAGATGCAGAACTAGACAATAATGGCAGTAAGATACCATAATAAAAAGATTCAATATTTATGTCAAATTTATTGAATTCAACAATGACAACTAGATTTTGTGCAAATAAATGATCGAAAAGATAGAAGAAAGACGAAGGATGACGAGTGTGATAGAGATGGAGGTGGATTGGAGGAGATTAGACATTTGGAAACAATGGAGAAAAAATGGGATGATTTAGGAAGATGAATGGAATGGTGGAGAAAAAATGAAAAACATCAAAACTGATGTATTTTGGTAATGATTTTTTTTTAAAAAAATTATTCTGAAAAAATAGGTGTGTATTACACTCTCCAACAAAGATTTGGGGGTGACATTTTAAGGGTGTCAATATCTGTGTTTAAAATACTTTAGGGGGTAATAGGACCCCCATGAAGTATAAGTGTGTAGTTGAGAATCGGGTTGAGGGGGTATTTGGCTGTTTTCTCCACAATCTCAATTCACTTCTTCTCACAAATAACATCCAAATTCAACCATCTATTATATCTTAACTCTCTTACATACTAAGCTTCTCTCTTTCAATTTCAATTTATAAGGCTATCAATTGATGATTTCAAGTAAGCTCCGGGAGATCAAAACATTCTTTTGAATCTCGAAGTTGAGCGGTTGAATTAATATCAACAGTATTGTATATTGGATGTTTAAAAAAATTAAATTGCAATTTGACTGTTATAGCACCAAATTCATATATGTTCGGAATTTTTTAATTTTCTTTAAATTGTGCGCTTCACTTCACTTTATGTTTTTTGCTTCAAGCCCATGTACTTGTCAATTTTTGTGTTTGTTGCTTGCAAAGAAATAAGAAGGATGTAAATCACCTCTTGACCAATTGTAAAGTAACCTCCAGATTGTGGCAGCTGATGCCAAAACTGCTCCTATAAGTTATACCACGCCGAGTACCAATGAAAGACTTCCTATGGTGCTGGAGAATAAGAGGCAAAAGAGCCAAAGGAAACATAGCATGATATTCCACTCCACAAGATGTATGTGGACACTAGGGAGGAAAGAAACTCTGAATCTAAAGGCAAAGAGAAAATCAATTAGACAATTGCGTAGAACTATAGTATTTTCCTTTTATTCTTGGGTGGAGTAGGCACGTCTCCCTACTTGTTTAGATGATTGGTTGAAGTTTGGTGAACGAAACTCTTTCATATGCCTCTTAAATACTAGGCAATTTTATTTTTTGACAAGTCTTCTATGCTAGTCATCATTTGGCAATAAAATATGTTCATTTAAATAAACATAGTGGCCAAATCTATAAATCAGCCAAAAGATTTTCACGCAACTAGTTTCATTTAAACACAGCAAACTCTATCCAGAACTCGGAAGATAAAACCTGAAAGTTTACTGCAGATTTTTTTCCATTTGATGACAATTGGAACATGGATTGATCTTGTTAGCTCCCTGAGTAATTAAGAGGAGCCCAACTCAGGCTGCCTGACAACAATTCAACTTTGAAAAAAAAAAAGTAGCATTTCAAGGAGGCATCTCGTGAGAATTGCATGATACCAACTCCCCTGAACTAAATAGACGCCCCATTCTTTTGCATATAGGTATGCATCATGCAATTGCTCATCTGATGCCCTTTCAAAAGAGCCTTATCCTCATAACTGATATAAAACCTCAGAAATCTGAAACAAAAAAGTAACTCTATTGTAGGAAGACAACCATTGTTGGGTAATATTAACCACCTACCCCGCATCTATATACTAAGAGATTAGAGAACAAAAGGGTAAGGAATGGGATTTACTTTGCTTCCTGGAGTTGACATGCGAATCTAACAATATGGCTAACCAGGTCCTTATGATTGTAAAAGGTACTGTGCACGCAAGACCTCCTTTAAGAAGATTATTCACCTATTAATCCTTTAAAGTGAGTATGGAAGTTCAAAGAATTACACCGTCCATCCAAGACATAGAACAATAAATATAAGTATTGTGTGACAAAGACAATTAATCTGTCAGGTACACACAACAGAACTATATTACTAGTATATGATCCTCAATTTCCACCTAACCTAAATTTGCAGCAATACAATATTAAATACAGTCAGCACATCTTTTTATACAAGTTTCTGCACCCAAAGTGCATGTTTTTCATAGCTAAACAGTTCTTATTGTGAAACGTGTGGAGAAACACCTCAAAGATATAAAGCTAGAGCACAGTAACAGCCAAGTGAAGTAGATAGCAATAGCCAACTCCTCGTTACTTATGTGGTGATTCCTTTAGTTTAGGTACTTTCGACGACCCCCCAAAAGTAAGACCCAAATACTTAGCTAGCGTTTGGCCATAGATTCCCAAATATATTTGGCAAGTCATTTTTGGGTGAAGTTTCACCATGTGTTTGATCATAGTTTTTGGGGGAGATGTTTGATATTTTAAAGAAATATGATTTATACTCGTAAGTTCTAAAAACTATCATTTCATAATGAACAAGTTCCGTGATAAAAATTGAACTCATAGATTATAAGTTCCAACCTGCTTATAAACAGTTTCACAGATCAGTGTAGGAGCTACTGCTGTTTTCTCAAATCACGAAGGAGCATATAATTTTTATATTTATATTTACAACAAACAAATCATAATCAGAAATACAGTACATAAGTTGAGTGAGTGCCTTCATGGTGCTTTTCTCAAGCTTGTCAAGTTGGGATTAATAAATGATGGGGTGTTTTTATAAAACTTTCCAAAAAAGACAATTTGGCCCAAAACTAGTTTTTTCTAGTTTTGGGAAATTTGGGTTTTTTACAAAAATATTTGCCAAAAAATGACAATTTGTATGGTCAAACACCCTTTGCCAAGTTTCTTCCCAAAAAATACTTCTACTTTTTATGGTCAAATAGGTCCTTAATCTAATTATGCATAGAAACACACCTACTGTATCAATACCTGCATGCCAAAACCCAGAAAAAGAGAAGCATGAAAGAGTCGTGGAGACTGGAGAGATTGCATAGATAAAAAAGTAGGAAAAATCTAATTACCAAAACAATTATTGGATTTGTTTGATAAATGGTGAAGAAGATAATGATCAAGTTTCTAAGTTTCTACAATTAAAAGATAACACCCACACGGAGAATTTAAAGCAGGGGTCACCGAAAATTTAAGAACTACCATTGCAGGAAGAAGAGAAGCAAGGGAAAAGAACATTTTGCATGGGAGAGATGATGACCTAATAGTAAAAATGATATAATGCTGAATAGGCCCTACCTCTACAGCTGCAATCAAGGCCCTAGTCAAACCAGTTCCTGTTTCCATAGAACCCAACCGTGAATCCCCAATTTTACAAGACACAATTTGTGCTCCAGGTGCAACTCCATTTAGTAAAGGTTCCTTCACAAAGAACATGAATAACATAAACACATCTTAACATAGCATCAGGTTAGTTAAATCTAGTGCCAGACAAGCACCAGTGTAATGAAAATGTTGCCAACAGAAATATTATTCTACCTCCGGGTGGAAGGCGGAGGCAATACCAGCAACATGTGTGGCGTGTGGAGAACTATCTGTTACGATACTTAAAATATTCCCACCATTGTAGACATTTAGCACACATGTACAGGCATCCAATTTACTAAAAACTCCATGCTTTTGTTCAAGCCTACAAAGTTAGTAGCTCAAACAATGAAACTCCAAACAGTAAAAGCAGTAGACATTGATTACTACTGTTTCTAGCAGCCATGTCATACCTGTAATTAGTTAAAGGAACAAAATCTGCAAGCTTTCCACATCCTGATTCATCCTCAAGACTCTGTGTGTCCAAAGCAGCTCTCCAAAGCTCCCCATCATGCCATACAACAGCATCAATAACTGGTCCCTTGTCATCGTAGCTCTATGACAGATATCAGATTTAGCAATGGAAACCGAAAATACAACTTTTTGGTAAAGGACTTGGAAATGAATCAGCACAAAATGCTACCGACATCAGCTTGCTTGCGCAGAAAATCAACTCTATTCTGGAGGTCTTCACGGACCATTTTCAAGTGCACACCTTCTACTTTTGTGTGCTTCTGCAGAATTGGTAATATTATGTTCAGCGAAGTTACATCAAAGTAAAAATAGATAACTAGAACAACAAACTTGAAAAAACCAGAGCATGTCCCTGCATATATAAAGCAATGGCTAATGAGTTGGAACATTTTAGATAAACCTGTGGATTTTAAACCTATGTTTATTAACTTATGCAATTGAGTGCTTACGGACGTATGAGCCAAGGAATTAATGATAAATTACTTTCACGGAAACTCTAATTAGATATAATTAATAGCACCACATTTACCTTTAACAAAATGAAACACAATGAGTAAGTACTCAGAATAAACAGCTAATTAGAATGTCATGCGATATTTTAAAGCAATAAAGATCCTTGATTCTTTTTCTAGTACGATATATTTAGATCAAAACCCTTTTCTTGACATTTGTCATATTATACTTCAAATATTCTATCAAAGTAATCCAACTGCATAACACAGCCTCATCTGATCAGTTTCACTGAGCAATCTAATCAGTTCTCATATTAGTCAAAATGCTCCTGTTTCACCTGTTAAGCTTTATGTTAAGATGGAAAGGCATAACCAACTTCACATTAGACCTCGACTAGGCAGAATCAAAAAAATATTAGGCTAGGCTGTACTGTCACCATGGCAGAATCTGGAATCTGTGCAAACAGAGGCGGACCCACCTTGTTCGGTCGGGTGCACTGCACCCGGCAACTTTTAAATTTTTTACGTACATATATGTATAGATAGTCTATAAAATGATAGTATATTTAATGGTCCATCCTTATTATAAAAAGCCTTCTAGGTGCACTGGTCAAAGTTTCTGCTTTGAATCGCAACAATGTGGGTTCGAATCCCGCGATAGGTACCCTTTTTTGCCTTTAAAATCAGTTTTTTCTTAATAATTAACCTTTTTAAAACTGTTTTTATTAACTACTCGTTTTTGCCACCTCATCTGGCCCACCCCTAACCTTACCCTTGAGTCACTCTTAGTGGTGCCCCCCTATCTTCAAATCTTGGGTTCGCCTCTGTGTGCAATAAAGGTTCAAAACCATAGCTGTACCTATTGAGATTTGGTGAACTTGGTTTCATTTTGAACATTTACAAAATTCATGTCAATTGTCTTAGTAGATCTTTGAAAAACTTGGTCCCCAAATATCTGATCTCTGGCATGTGCACCTAAGTCGCATGGTTTATTTTCTTTCTCATGGGTTCTTTGAGAATTTACCTTCATAAGTTACAATAGATAAGTGGCTAACTTTTCTCTCTTTCTTTTGCAGTATTGTGAGTTGACATGCAGACATGGCAAGAATTTTGTGTCTTGAGACTCACCATCTCATCTCTAGCATTAATTGGTTAACATTCCACATGCTTTGATCATAGAAAAAGGATCCATTCAAGACATGTGGTGGTTACAAGCTACCTAAAATGTACTTAAGATGAGTAAAGCCGTCCTTTCTCTCTAGCATGGTAAGAGTTTGACCTTTTAGGAGTCGCTTGGTAGGGTTTATAAGAATAATATTAAAATAGAGTGGATAGTAATGCTTGCATTAATCATGCATAGATTATTTCTTATGCATTGTTTGGTTTGGTGTATTAAAAATAGCATGCGTTGCATATATTTTTTGAAATTATTTATTTACAAAGATACCCTCCACAAATATGGTGGAAAAGATGTAAAACAAGTTTTGAGGGGCAATTGGGTCTTTGACCACGCTAATGCATTCATCAAAGATTCAAATCCCTTGTATTACTAATACCATGGATTTTCATGTATTAGCTATACACTCCTCAAATACACAATAGAGTAAGCATTAGTTATACATGGCATGAAAAGTGCACCAAACAAGGTACTACTAACACACAAAGCTAATGCGTGCATTATTTTTACTAATACACTCTACCAAACGACCCCTTAGATATAATAGGACTACCTAATTTGACATACTCGGAAGCAAGTTCTAAAGGTTTCTTTTCATATGACCTTCTCTTACTTTATAGTGTTTCTTAATGCTACGGCTCTTTAAAGAATTTACAAGTTTCTTCATTATCATACATTTGAAGATGCTCACTGCAAATAAGTTAATGACCTCTACATTTGCAATTTATCAAAATATGAGGTTATTGAAGGAAATAATCACAGAGATGGTGGAGAACCTTATCAAATTGATCAAGCTGCTTTACAGCCTCTGCTATTGCTTCTTGATTTTTCTCATCCCACCTTCTCTTTCGTTCTTTCTGCAAATAAGAAGAGTTTATAGAAAGAGAATATTTTAAAATCCCTCAAGAACGAAATCAACAACTACTACCCCTCAGTCCCAAACAAATTGGGGTTTGAACTTAAAAAAAAAATTATAAATACTTGTTTAAAGCAAAGAACCAGAATATAAAGAGAATGGCAACCAGAATCACCTTTACTCGAGAGGTCAGCGTATCAGTAAAGAGCTCATACACCAATTTGCAGCCAACACGCCACTCGCCAGATGGATTCTTCCATGAAGAATTTATGACAAGAGAAGCCCCTACAAAATAATTAATATATGAAGCATTTATGTTGCATACTGATAGAAACATAGGTTTTATGTTGGATAAAAGAGAGAGAAAATACAAAGAGAGACACAAGTATCTCGTATCTCCAACATAAATTTTCTGCATATAAAAGATATTACAACATATCTACACATTACTGGATCTATTATTTATATAATAGCTAACTATAACTATTTCATAACCATTTAGGATAAAGAGACATAACTTCTAGTAACTATTAAGATTAGATTAGTTAATTATTATCATTAGTTAGTTATCATTCAGTTAGTTAGTCTATTAGTTAGTGGCAGCTGCAGTATCCAGCTCATTGCCAGCTGTAAGGTAGTTACTAGTCAGATATTTTTGTTTCCTCCTTATATAAATATACACACACTTGTAATGGAATCGATTGATTGTTTTTCCCCAAATTCCTTCCTTCTTCACTTCCATTCTCAGGGATTGAGGCTGTGATATTGGTTTAACCTTCTGTGCAGTCCTCTTGACAATAACCATAAGGAATTGCCAAATAACTGCTAATAACGCAAGAAACTGCCCAATCCTCTATGTGTGAAACCTCCACAAATTTGAGAAGATGTAGATCATTATCTTCCCGTATCTTTCTTTGTTTCTTCCTCCTTGAGTAAGTATGGAAGATACGTGGCTTATCATATACAAATGAATCAAGAGTATGTGGACTCATAGTACCTTTGATACTTCAAACTAAGCAAGCAAGATTGCAGGAGAAATGTAAATGTTATGGTCCCTTGCCATAGATTTTCTGAAAATGTCGGAGCAATGCAATTAAAAAAAGCGGTTTATAGAAGGATGCACGAGAGTAGTTTATTTCCCTTTCAACTGCATACACTCAGATGTCCTGAGATCACATTACTAATCAAAAAAGTTGAAGGCATTCCTGAATCTGACTAAATCTTGACATAATCAGAAATGATATAGGTCTTTCTTTCCTTTTAAAAGTTCAGAAATGACACAGGTCTACAGCATTATCATCATTGTAAACAGCAACGGAGGATACAACTCATTCTGGAAACACTTCTTATAATTATTGATGATTAGCAATACTGCACCGTCATTATTCAGTATCTCCATATTGAAAATGTGTCATTTTGGGCTCTATGGTCCAATCATCAGAGGAATTAGAACCTAAATCCTAGTTATGTGGCCATAGAAAGATTTTGACTGACGGGAAGTTTCAATCGTTCCATTAGTTATGGGCTGATTTAAGATTGAATTGGTCTATAATAAATATAAATTTTATAATTAAACAAAATGTTTCAACGTGATGGAACTATATCTTAAGGAGACAAGTCAAAGATTCTAAAATAGGGTACAAATTGCAGAATGATTCCTAAATTCAAAGACATACCAGAAGCTCCAGTTATACAACAATTGTCATCAGCCTTTACCACTGTAGAAGTATCAACATCTCCGCTCCCAGTACTGCAAATAAAATAATCATTACCAGTGCATGCAAAATGTATTTTATTAATATCATATCCACTGAAAATAAAAGTAAACTTCAGATTCTCAAGCCTCACCAATCTATAACATCAATGACCTTCGGCTTTCCATCAGAGGTAACTCGTAATCCAGCCGCAGCGGGATCAACTCCAGAATCTGAGACACTTAATCCCATAAGCAACAACAGTATACACACAAATATGAACTCACAAAACAATTGTTGATTCATCTTCTACTAATATTCATCGACAAGTAAAAACGAATTGAAATCGAGAAAATTACCGAAAATAGCAATGATAACACCGCGACCGTCGTACTCAGGGTGAGCTTCGATGAACCGATCAGCGGCAATCTCTTTCTTCGGCATTTGAGCAGCAAGGAAAGTTGACTCCTTCAGTTTGAAACTACGCACAGCTCCGTTGCCGTCGCTGGATTCAACTAGCGAAGTACAAGGCATTGCCCTAGCTATTCTCTTTTTGGGCACAATGATGGTAGGAGATGGAGAAAACAATGAGTGCGAAACTGATTGAGGCGTTGAGAGTTGTGGAAGTGATTTAAATATTGGATTTTGCATCGCAGGGGTGTTTTCGTAAGTTTGTCTAAGGGTGTTTTAGTAAAATGGTGGATTCCGGCAGTAGCGGTGGAAGGAGAGATTGCCACCTGCCGGGAATTTGGGGATTTGTGCTGCTGGGTTTTAGATGGGTTTGTTTCCCTCCATGTTAAATTACCTTATCCATCCTTGCATGAAAATTGCCCATTTGGGAATTTGCTGCTCCACGAAGTAGCTATAAAATATCTCATTTGGAAAATAATCAAACTAAATTAAAATATGAATTTATTCTATAAAAATAGAAAAAGATTCCTGACGAAATAATTTGTTACGTCCATGTTGAATAAAACGTGAAGCAAAGATACTTTTTTTTTCCCCATAAGATCATGTTTGTGAAGTTATACTGTCACGACCCGATTTCTCAAGTCATGATGTCACCTACTATAACCCACCAGCAGGTAAGCCAACCCGTAACCCGGAACAACTAGTAATGGGTCTGAGGGTAAAAACTAAACAAGAGTAGGCAAATAACAATATAAACAAGCGGAAGCAAACCAAAAACATATATACACATAAAGATCCCTCCCAGAACTTGGAAGTCACT